>JAUMHN010246425.1:0-19861 GCA_032360265.1 Heliamphora ciliata | reverse complement strand
TAAAATGAAAAATTAATTTTATTAAAAATAAAATTAAATACTAAAATATGATTTTCAGTATACCAACCCTAACAGTATGAGGATTGATGGTGTTAGTGTGAGTGCGAATGAGGTTTGGAAGTTGAGAGCTTAGTGTAGCGGATGATATGAGTATCGTGATCGCGTTCGATGGCAGTTGTGTGACTATGGTCGATGTGAACTCAAGGTCAGATTTACAAGGTTCTTTGGGGAGCAAATGTTGATGGGTACTAGGAGTACGTTGAGGTTGGGTCATGGTTTCTGGTTGACCATTTTCTTTTCTTTGGACAGAGAAAGTGTTTCCTTGTAGACGGTTATCTGGTGCGAGCTGTTTCATCATTGGTTAGATGTAGATGCCAGGATCTTGATTGATTCAGATTTGATTGTGTTCTAAGACTGTAAAAAAAATTTCTATGGGTCTTGTATCTGTGTTGTGGTCCTTTGAGTTATGCCTCAGAAACATGTATCGTCGGGATCGGGTAATTGTAAGACGGATTTTTCGTGGTTTCAACGCGTGGTTGATGAATATATATGTTTAAATGTTATATCTTAGTACATACTTTCCTAGATGTGTAGCATCTATGTGTATGACCTGGGATCCAATTGCTCCCGCGGTTGAAGACTGTACAAAATTGCATGATTGGGTTAGTATTATCCTGCGGTGGAAGACCATAAAAGAGTACGTATGAGTGTGGCAAACATAGTAGGTCATGGTAACCCAGTCAGAGTATGACTTGTTATGTATGATGGTTGAACCATTTGGGTTGTGTTCCTTGTGAGGTTGGGTTGGTAGACAACGAATGCTTGCACTTGTTCTTGTTAATAAGGGAGTTAGTGTTGAGACGTAGAGTTCTTTTCTGTAGTGATCAACTGAGAATCGTTAACCATTGTGTGCAGCTTGTTCTAGGTTGTGTGGGTATGGTTGTGCTTCTAACTCTTGGTAGAGTGGGAATTTTGTTAGAACCATGCGACTGGGATATTCACATGGTGGGTTTCTGATAAACTTTTGAGAGTCTGAATTTGTGTTATGTTTGGGGCTTGGAACTACTCAGAGTTCTTAGAGTTGAGGAGTGATCGTTGAATGCGGTAAGTACTATGTTTTAGCATAATCGTTTGTTCGGATGGTGGTCCTGAGAATGTGGTAAGGTATAAGTCAAGAAGGATTCGATGTTTGAGAAGCTTTGGCTAGTATGTCCTGTTGGGACTTACGTGATTGTTTGGTTTGGAATAGAAGGGCCTTTATGAGTTATGTATAAGAGGAAATTGCTAAGTGTAAGACGCAAGTCTTGGTTGGTTACTTGACGGATAAGTCTTGGGTTTGAATATTCTACTATTGTGGATTCAAGGGATCGATGTATGTGTCATGAGTTTGAATTTGATGTCAAATAACGGTGATTATGTTTGATGTCGGATGACCGTGATCATTTTTGATTTGCGATTGATCTGTAGACTTAAAATCAGTGATCTGATGGCGAGACGTTGAGTTATGTAGTGATCTGCGATTTCACGGGAGGCATGATTGGGTTTGTGTAGGATATTAGATACCTATGAGATGTCTTGTCTACGTGGTGTGTCTAGTTTAAGTGACTCGTTAGGGTCAGGTGACTTTGTGGCTATGATGCCGGGTTAGTTTTCGATCGTGTGGAATCTTGTCTTGGACAATGGTGTGACACCTAGTGTTTCTCTAGGGTGAGAATTATGGTTCGTGATGGAAGATCGATTAGAGGACAAAGGTTTAAATGAAGTGCATTCTTTGGTATTCTAGGTGAATTCAGTGAGATTTTCTCTGGAGTCGTGTGTTTGTGTTGTTGCTCGCGGATGGGCGTCGTTTCAACTTCAATGATGGCGTTGTTAGCATTAGCAGGATAGTGATGTGGTATCAAAGTGGGTGGTCATTAGTTGATCGTAAGAAATTGAGTAAGGTTTGTGTGTGGAACATATGATTTCGTGTGACCGATGTTGGGATTCGATGTCCTATGTTTGGATTCACAAATATAGTCCTTGGTGTGCATTGTGAGGTGCGATTGAGCCAGAATGTGGCAGTAAGAACGGGGGTAATAGTCTCTATGTAATGAAGTAGAGTGTGTCTGGGGCTAGGTTCCATGGTGGATTGGTCTCGTGTTATGCGTTTATCGCTAGAGTGGATTGTGTTCGGTGAGAGTTGGGTTTCGAGGTGTTGGCAGTGATCTTGATCCGATATTTTGTGGGTGATAGTAATGACAGAGGGATTTTACACACGTGGGCAGTTTATATGGAGGTTTATTCTGCAAAGACGTGTTTACGTCGGGTAACGACAGTCTTGGGGTTTTAGTTGTTGGGGCATTTTTGTTGTTGTGCGATGTTGTTGGGTTTGTGTCATGCCCCAAACTCCAGGTCACGTGAAACACCCATAAATAACCAAGATAGCACCCAACTCGAGAATACACTCTCAATATAAAACATACATGCATTTTATATAATCGCCAAATGGCTTACATTACACGGCACCAACGCTGGAAAACATGTAACTGCATATATGTTCAAAACTAGCAAAAAGGAAGACTACAGCTCTTTCACCCCCTCCAGCAACCTCGGATCAACTTACGTGACCGGTACCTGAAAAATATTTCAAATCCCACACTGTGAGCCAAAACTCAACAGAAACTAGACAAAGTATGTAATATAAGCTAAGCATGCTAAGAAAACGAGGTGCAGTTTTAGACTCTCTTTCAAGCTTTAAAATAGTTTGAAAACACGGCTCGCACGAGTCCAAAATATAATATACATATATTTATGCAACACATGAACATATATCTAAGCCGACTTTCACAAGCCCCGACAAGCTAACTCATGCAATCCATGCACTACGCCCAACACACTATGAGCAACACACCCAACACATATCTCTCCAGGACCTCGTTTCCGTCCTCCAGACACCCACATGCACACACACAACACAAGGATCTTCTCGGGTTTTCACCGAAGGACCACTGCCCCATCTAACATTTCTCGGGCTTTCACCGAAAGACCACCATCTCAACTAACATTTCTAGGCCTTTTACCAAAGGACCACCATCCCAACTAACATTTCTCTGACCAGGGTTAACATATATCGGACCACGTTTTCGTCCATCATTAGCTAGGGCGGCTAACATTCATACCAATATCACGTTAGACCACATTTCAGTCTTACATCATGCATAAATAAAATGAGAATTATAAATGCAAAAAACCACATATAACATTCACATCATGACGCCACCCGTCACATAACCAACATCCACTCACATGGACTACGAACAACCCACAAAACCACGCCTAACTCAAAGGCCAACACTCAACTCATAAAACCCAGTTCCCACTAACCAACACCCTTTCCCAAAAAGGACCACGGGCCCAAACAAGCCCAACACGGCCATCACAACCCACGACGCCCACTCGCGCACAACACAAACCCAACGGTGAATAAACACCACGCATCTAATCGTGCACCAGCACCCTCGTTAACCATGTACGTCTCTCGAGGACGGCATTTAAATTGACACCCGAGGCCACTACACAACCCCCGAAACCACAACACGATCAACCGAACCCCGAAACTCAACCACTGAACCACAAACACACAACCCAGCACCTCAGTCGACTGGACCCTAACCCCCAGTCGACTGAAAACACATTGGAAAAGTCAAAAAATGCCTAGGAACACTGTCCAGTCGACTGACCCTCACGGTCCAGTCGACCGAACCTCACAAACCAAGATCCTGTCGATTGACCCCACGGTCCAGTCGACTGGGCTGAGGCAGAAACCATTTTTGAGCTACGGGTTTAGCCTTCTAAACCTCGATTCGACCCCTCGAAACCTCCGTCCAACACCCTCGGACATCCACATGCCTAGGCCTAACACCAAGACCACGAAAGAAACTCCCAACACTCGATTCCATCCACCGAAATCAACGAAAATTGATTTTATACCCAAAACCTAACTTTTAAACAAAATCAGATATACAGCAACCCAACTGGTAAACACACACATGATTACACGTAGCACCCTTATAAGACATGAGAGTTTAGGATCCTACATCGGTGAGTTAAAAACTTGACGTCTCGAACCACGTGTAAAATTGAGCTTCATCGGAATGAAATTTCATCCGGATGAACGCGTAGCCCACTGTGCCAATAGTAAGGATCCGTTGTTGGATCGTTGAAAATCGAACCCCGGTCCCCTGAGAAGTTTTGAAAACTACAGCAATCCAACCGGTAAAAACACACACGATTACACGTAGCACCCTTATAAGACATGAGAGTCTTGGATCCTACCTCGATGAGTTAAAAACTCGACGTCTCGAATCACGTGCAAAATCGAGCTTCGTTGGAATAAAATTTTGTCCAGATGAACGCGTAGCCCATTTTGCGAATAGTAAGGATTCGCTGTTAGATCGTTGAAAACCGAGCCCCAGGCCCCCGAGAAGTTAGAGAGAAGGCAAAGAGAAAATAGAGAAAACTTAGTGGAAAAATTTTGAAAATATCTTTTGAAAATATTCAACTCCAGATATTTATAGGCCTCCAAAATATCTTTTTTTTTTAAATTTTTGAAATTCGCACTGTAACGCCCCACGGCCCAAGGAACCTGCCCTGCATACATATCTAAACCCGATCATGCATAAAATACGTAAAAACATGCTATCACATAAACACGTAACCCGCGTTGAAAAATGCCGAAAAAAGAAAACTGGTCAAGGTCTCACAACTCTACCCCCTTAAAGGAATTTCACCCCTAAAATTCAGCATGAGGTCAAGGAAACAACCCCGTTGATCACAATCGACACAGGTACTTGAGATGGTTAGGCAAACCGTCCTAGGATATAGTCAAATAAGGTCAGGCATCCTAAACAATGGCTAACTATCTCAACGACGCGGGATCTACAACTCACCCCGACCTCACATCTTCACCAACCACTGCCTCAGTGCAACACACCACTCATGGAGTCCATCACCAACTCTCAAACAGATGAAGAAACTGGCTCAAAGCCTGCATACTCAGAAAGTACCTTTGCTCGCTGAAGGCATATTTGCATCATCTGGCACAACTAACGCCCTAGAAGAACTTAGAGCTATAAGGGCATACGCTTGTGGCAGTGTCACTCTACTCTGTCTGCCAAAGCATGGCGCTGTCGGCTTGCCGTACCGACTGAACTGAAGTTCCATTATCTGTCGCTTGGGAAGTCTAATCTACAGGATGCTGTTGTCGATCCTGCACAAATGAACCCTCTGGTGTGCCCGCTGTACTCGGTGCACTCTCTCTCTCTAGGGATAATCCCTACGAATATGTCCAGGCTGGCCACATCCATAACAAATCTGTGACTCCCTCCCATGTGACTGAACTGATACCGAACCCTTGGACTGCTTCCGCTGAGGGTAATCCACTACACGATGTCCGGGCTACCTGCATTAGAAGCAACGAAACTCATATTGCTCTAGCCTTCCCGTTGAGACTACAGGAGGTGAGGATGCAGAAGACTGTGGTTGATACGACCCCACTAGATACGAACTCGGACTAGACATTCGTTGACGCTTATCATTGCGTCCCCGGGACTGTGCACTTCCCCTGTCGTGCTGACTCCTACTGTCTCCGTCTCTGTCTTTACGTGTCTCGTTCAGAGTGTCTTCCACCTTCATGGCGGTCTCCACCAACTCTGTAAAAACATGTATCTTGAATGCTTCCACTCAATCTCTGATAGTGAGCCTCAAACCCTCCTCAAACCTCTTCGCCCAGAATTTGTCAGTGGGCACAATCTCTTATACAAACCGGGATAAGCTAGTAAACTTAGCCTCATACTCGACTACTGTCATCGTCCCCTGAGTTAGGAAAAGGAAGTCCTCTTTATACCAATCCCTCAAAGTTGCGGGAAAGTATTTCTCCAGAAATACCTTCATGAATGCCTCCCAAGTGCCTTCGACTGTAGTCCTGACAAACGTCCACCACATATGAGCACTCCCCCTCAGCTGGAAGACAGCAAAAATAACTCTCAAGTCATCTTCCTCTATCTGCAGCGTGTTCAAGATCCTGGTGACCAACTCCAGCCATTCAGTGGCTACCGTGGGGTTGAGATCCCCTAAAAAAGTAGGAGGGTCCAGACGTCAAAACTCGCGGATTGCGACCGTTGCCCTCGGTTCAGGTACACTCTCTCTCCCCAAAGAGGCCTCAGCCAGCTACCAGAAGGAGCCGACCATCTCACGCAACAGATCTCCGTCAACAGGCCCTTGGAGTGCATTGGCATCTCTAATATCTGGGAGTGGAATGCCCCTTCGGCCAAAACCACGACCATGGCCTTGACCACGGACTCATCCTCCCCGCGTGGACATCGCGTCTATAGGAAACAGACAAAACATAAGACGCAGCACATAGCATGAACTTAAATGCTAACCACATAAGCATGCTAACATATAACCACATAGGTTCATGTTAAGCAAAACCCCTCATACCGAGGAGAACCAACAAGAATAACGCGTCAATCTGGATAACCTACTCAGATTCCCTGCTAGAAATCACGTCAGCTAAATGTGTTTCTAATTTGGCTCCCAAGTTTGTTAATCCAAACACCCAAAGGCAGGACTAATCAATCCCAAGGTTCAACCCCAATGTTCACATTTACATATCATTCACGAATAACCCGCATTCTATCACATTCATGTTATCAAAACATCTAAACACATGTAGTCAAGCACACGCAATCAACCTCACACGGGATACACCCTCTTTCCACAGCTCTTAGGTATTCGAACCCAGAGCTCTGATACCAAGCTGTCACGCCCCAAACTCTGGGTCACGTGAAACACCCATAAACAACCAAGATAGCACCCAACCCGAGAATACACTCTCAATACAAAACATACATGCATTTTATATAATTGCCAAACGGCTTACGTTACACGGCGTCAACGCCGAAAAACATGTTACAACAACGTACATGTTCAAAACTAGCAAAAAGGAATACTACAACTCTTCCACCCCCTCCAGTAACCCCGGATCACCCTACATAATCGGTACCTAAAAAACATTTCAAATCCCACACCGTGAGCCAAAGCTCAACAGAGACAAAGCATGCAATATAAGCTAAACATGCTAGAAAAATGAGGTGTAGTTTTAGACTCTCTTTCAACCCTTAAAACAGTTTGAAAACACAGCTCGCACGAGCCCCAAAGATAACATATATATATATATATATATATATATATGCAACACATGAACATATATCTAAGCCGACTTTTACAAGCCCCGACAAGCTAACTCATGCAATCCATACACTACGCCCAACGCACTATGAGCAATACACCCAACACATATCTCTCCAGGACCTCATTTTCATCCTTTAGATACCCACATGCACACACACAACACAAGGATCTTCTCGGGCTTTTACCAAAGGACCACTGCCCCATCTAACATTTCTCTAACCAGGGTTAACATATATCGGACCATGTTTCCATCCATCGTTAGCCAGGGCTAAAATTCATACCAATATCACATAAGACCACATTTTCGTCTTACATCATGCATAAATAAAATGAGAATTATAAATGCACAAAACCATATATAACCTTCACATCATGACGCCACCCGTCACATAATCGACATCCACTCACATGGACTACGAACAACCCACAAAACCACGCCTTACTCAAAGGCCAACACTCAACTCATAAAACCCGGTTCTCACAAACAAACACCCTTTCCCAAAAAGAACCATGGGCCCAAACACGCCCAACATGGCCATCACAACCCACAACGCCTACTCGCGTCCAACGCAAACCCAACGGTGAATAAACACCACGCATCTAATCGTGCACTAACACCCACATCTAACCATGCACGTCTCCTGAGGACGGCATTTAAACAAACACCCGAGGCCACTACACGACCCCCGAAACCACTACACGATCAACCGAACCTTGAAACCCAACCACCGAACCACAAACACACAACCCAGCACCTTAGTCGACTGGGCCCCAAACCCCAGTCGACTGAAAACACACTGGAAAAGCTAAAAATGCCGAGGAGCACTGTCCAGTCGACTGACCCTCACGGTCCAGTCGACCGAACCTCACAAACCAAGATCCAGTCAACTGACCCCACGGTCTAGTCGACTGGGCTGAGGTAGAAACCATTTTTGAGCTACGGGTTTAGCCATCCAAACCTCGATTCGACCCCTCAAAACCTCCGTCCAACACCCTTGGACATCCACGCGCCTAGGCCTAACACCAAGACCACGAAAGAAACTCCCGACACCCAATTCCATCCATCGAAATTGACAAAAAATGGTTTTATACCCAAAAACCAACTTTTAAACAAAATCTGATCTAAAGCAATCTAACCGGCAAAAACACACACGATTACACGTAGCACCCATATAAGACATTAGAGTCTAGGATCCTATCTCGGTAAGTTAAAAACTCAGCACCTCAAACCATGTGTAAAATTGAGTTTCCCTGGAATAAAATTTCGTTCGGATGAATGCGTAGCCCACCGTGCCAATAGCAAGAATTTGCTGTTGGATCGTTAAAAATAGAGCCCCGGGCCCTCGAGAAGTTAGAGAGAAGGCAGAGAGAAAAAGAAAAAAACTTAGTGGAGAAATTTTGAAAATATCTAACTCCAGATATTTATAGGCCTCCAAAATATCTTTTTTTTTTAAATTTTTGAAATTCGCACTGCAACGCCCCATGGCCCCAGGAACCTACCCCGCATGCATATCTAAACCCGATCATGTATAAAACACGTAAAAATATGTTATCACATAAACACGAAACGCGCGTCGAAAAACACCGAAAAATGAAAATGGGTCAGGGTCTCACAGTTTGCATCAGAGATTGTTGATGGTTAATGGGATGGTGTTTGGCTTGAGTTTTAGTGTTGAATTTTAAGGACGAAATTCCTTTAAGAGGGGGGGAGTTGTGAGACCCCAACCCGTTTTATTTTAAAATGATTTAAGTGTTGATAGAGTTAGAGTTAACACTTTACCTTGGTGATGTTTTAGGTGTATATTTGGGCCTGTGCATAGATCTGTGGAGCTTTTTCAGTTGGCAAAAGGGTTCAGTCGACTGAAATTGGAGACTCAGTCGACTGAGCTGGACACTGGAAAATTTTCGTGTTATGTAAGTAACTTTTCAGTCGACTGAGGTGGCCAATTCAGTCGACTGACTGGACAGTGTGGTGGTTCAGTCTACTGACCTGAGTCGGTGGAAGATATTTTTGAGATTCCAGTAGGCTTTTAGTCGACTGACTTCATGTGTTTGGGACTATAAATATCAGCCGACGCTAGATATTTTCAAATATTTATTTCTTCTTGGCTAAGTTTCCTCTTTTACACATAAAACTTCTACCTAACTTTTGGAGGTTTGGAGCTAACTCTCGGGATTGAGTCGTAATTTTTTTACGTTTTGATAGAAACAGTAGAAAATATGTTCAATATTCTGAACCTAAAAACTGAAAACTATGTTTTTATTATTAATAAAATTAATTTTCTATTTTATGAGAATTTTTATGAACAATGTATGTGTATAATTTCTTTGATATGCATGGATATTCAATATTCTGTATAGTATTTAATCTGGTGTGTAGAGTTCAGTTTGCACATAGAAGACCAGATTTTAGGTTCTTGTAAAATATAAATTTTATGTTCACAGTTTAAATAAAAATGGACATACCATCAGTACGACTGTATCACAGAGTTTTAGTAGGCGTGTCTTGGTTCCGGGGAACAGATAATAGTATCGTCAATTGTTCCGACTCTCTGTACTAGTACACTTTGTGTGTATTGAACGGGACATTTGGGGTAATTAATTTTGTACTCACTATATAAATTAATTCACACCCCTATATTATTATGAATAGTACTTATCCTCTTAATCTTAAAATAATTATTGATTTGTATATATTTGATATTCATTGTTTTGATTCATTAGAGGGTGCGATCTTTTATGAGTCTATATTATCGATGAGTTGGATAGCAGTATTATTTATATGGCAAATATTAATTATTGACGAAATACACGTCCCGAATGATCGGAATTGACGATACCCCCTTAAGGATGCTTATAAGTTTTGACTGAACCAAACCATGTAGGTGGATTTAATTATTATGTGGTCAAATAAGTTAAGCGGAATGTCTTAAGGAATATCAAGATGTCGATTAAATTAAATTGTCAGTAATTAAATTTAATTAGTGGGTATCGAAAATCTTAACGTAGGGAGAAATGGTAAGCATTTAATAACAGAAACTCAATGCAAGAAGATCTTGAGATTATGGGTCAGAGTGCAATTATAGTTCTTTAGTAGTGTGAACTGTAATTTAGTATTTTATGAAAATCGCAGAAATCGCTGCATGTCTTTCCATAATTACAAAACCTCTAATAGGTGTCTATGTTTCACTTGAAGTCAACTCATAATTACTCTCCATGTTCCTACTGTAGCCCTATATATATCTGGGTAGGTTGAACCAGTTTTTAATAATTTTATTATTATTATTATGATATTATTTTTGTCTTTCAAGACTTAAGTATATCAGAGTTCTACCGGTACGAGTTCTCAGAGGATCGTAACCCACACTACGTTCGAGGATCGCATAAGAGAATACGGTAGAAGATCTGACGAGAGTTTTAACTCGGAATCTAGTCATAGTTAAAGAATAGATCGACAAAAGGTATTCTTCTAAATTAACTTTGATTGCACGGGTTTATTTTTGATCGTTCGACGTCAAAATTTTTATCTAGAACCCGTTTCGGCATTTGCCCGTCCAGTTAATTTTTTACCGATAATCGTTTTTCAAAAACAATGATCTTGGCAGTATTGTCTCCAACAAATTGGTATCAGAGCCGTTTTATTTTTTTTTTTTGTTATCGGGGCTGGGTAGATTTAGAACTATTACTAATTTTGTTTTGCAACGTTCTAATCCCGATTTTATGATTATCTATTTTTTTCATGTTTGACTGAATGCGTGGATGATGATTTAATTATTTTTTTAATCACGGGGGGTTGACCGTGATAGATTAATTAATTTTTAGATCCACTGTGAGCCTACGGGACATAGGTTTCGATGTAAAATTTTTTGTGTTCTTAAAATTTTTTTTTTAATTTATTAGAAAAAAAAAATAAGAACAGGTATTGAAGAATCGGCGGCGGTTGGCGGTGGCAATCGGTGAATAAGTCTTTTTTATTGCTTCGAAATATTTTTTTTCTTCTCCAGAATTTTTTTTCTAGATAAAAATAAAAAATAAAAATAAAAGAAGAATGAAGAACAGGCGCTGGCTTGTACAAAAGTGGTTTTCCAAATAAATTCCAATAGGTGCAATTCCAATTGGTGCCAGCTTGTGCAACTGTACAACAGTGGTTTTCTAATTGGTGCAATTTCCAATCAAAAGCAAACCGCCAATCAGCAGTGTTCAAAAAGCAAGCGGCAGTCCTTAAGCACCAATCCCAACAGTAACGCAATTTATAAAGGCTGCGGCAGTCCCAAATTGAAGAGCCTGTTTCAACACCAATAGGCAAGCGCCAAACGTGGCGCTTCAGCAGGAGCGAATTCCCAAGCCTGTTTTCCAGCAAGCAGCTTCAGCGTCCCAAGCGGTGCTGGTTTCCAAGCAAGCCGCAGTAGTCCCTAAGCGCTAACAGTAGCACCGCTGTTTTCATCACACACTAGTGGTTTTCTTCCCAGTGCTGGATCAAATCAATAGCCAGCGGTTTCCATGTATCCTAAAGCCAATCACAGTGAAGCTTTCCCAAACAGCCGGCTTTCCAAGCTTCAATCACAAAAACACTATTCCAGGCGCAATTTTCGAATCAGCCGCGGCAATTCCCAAAAGCACTGAAGCGGTTTTCGAAAAACATAGCAGCGGTGGAAGGATAACAGGACTGTTTCGGCTTTAATGGGCTGTTTGGTTGGCTACGTTTCTTCCGACACTTGAACATCAAAAATCGAATTCCAACACAAATACTGGTCGGGTGTTTATTCAAATTGAAAGCCTATTTTTAAACAGGAGACTGAAACTATTTAGAGTTTCGATTCGATCATAAAATCGGGATTATATTTATCTTGCATTTAATTTATTTATTTTATAAATTAACTGCGTGGATGATAAATATTGGTTTTATTTATCCTATTAGTTTAATTAATTCGAATATTTAGTTTTAATTAAAATATTTTATAATGAAAAATAAAATCAAGTTTGTTTTAATTAATTAATTTTAATTAAATAAAAAAACTTTAGATATTTTATATTTTTACAAAATATCACGTTTAAGATGATTTTTTTAAAATCAAATATCTTGAAAAAATGTGAGAATTAATTCCGAATTTTGAATTAATTAAATAAAAAATTTTTTAATCGAAATAAATTATTATTTTTTGAAAAATATGGAATGAAAAATAAAATAAATAAATGCCTTTAATCACTACCTTAACTAAAAAACTGGAGAAAAAACTGTACATTTATTAAATTTTATTTGTTACGCATTTAAATACAAAAAGATGCTTTGATAAATCAGAATATTTAAAATCATGTACATGGAAAGATGTTTGATTTTTCAGATCGTGTGACTTTCGAAAGATGGTGTAATAAACTAGAATCTTTGGAATCGTGTACACGAAAAGATATTTGATTCTTTCAGATCGTGTGACTTTCGAAATTAATAAGTTTATTTTAATTAAACAGATTTTTATAACTCTTAAAAATGTTTTAAAAATCTAAGTGGGAAAGGGAATTTATTCACAGATAAATTTCGCGGTCTTCATCACCAGTTTGTAGGTGATGCAATTAAACCTTGCGTATTGACAGATAGGCTTTCCTCCTAAAGGGATAGATTAATTGCAGTATCACCAGTACAAACCTCCTTTAAGAATAATTCTGGATAATTGTTAGTGTGGGCCACTTCTCCAATTGAAGGGTTCATTGCGAAATAATTAATTTGGGATTAGGTGATGGTTAATACTTAGCTGTATATAATAGTATGCTCTCCAACCGAGTCATTGCTATTATATACTAGACCGAAATTATGTCAGTTATTTAATTTTACTTGGCATGGTCAGTTGCCTAGATAGTAGAATTAAAAGGAATTGACTTGTCTGGTATTATGAAAGATAGTAGACGTCCTCCCAACGAGCCATTCTATTCTCAGGTTACCAGACTGCTGGCGAATTAATTTTAAAATGGTAGAGGGAATCAAATTAAAATGAATTTAAAGTTTTGCTCATCATAATTAACAGTTTTTTAATTATGTGATTCTCAGAATTAAAATGGCTTTCAACCCACTATCTACAATTCTCAAAGAAAACAAACTTATAAGACCAAATTATGTTGATTCGAAACGGAACTTGGACATTATATTAACTGTTGAAGATTATAAGTTTGTTTTAACTGAGATTTGTCCACCAATACCTGATGAGGGGGCTACCGAAAGAGAAACCCAGGCCCATAAGAAGTGGCAGAAAGCTGATCCGATGGCTCGCTATTACATTTTGGCTTCAATGTCAAATGTTTTGCAACATCAGCATCAGTTTACGCCCAGTGCCTATGACATGATGATGAATCTCAAAGAAATATTTGTGAATCAAAATTGTGCTGTTAGGCAGGTGGCCATGAGATTTCTAATGAATGCAAACATGGTTGAAGGTACACCAGTTAGGGATCATGTTCTAAAGATGATCAATCTTTTAAATGAACTGGAGATCCTTAGAGCTGAAATTGACGAAAAAATCCAGGTCGATATCATACTCTAGTCACTGCCTGAAAGTTTTAAGCAGTTCTGCCTGAACTATTCTACGAATAAGCTCAGCTACTCACTGGCAGAACTTCTTAAGGAACTTCAAGTAGCTGACGGTGTTCTTAGAATGCCAGGTTCTGTGTATGTGGCTGAAAATGGTTCTTCTTCTAAACCGAAAGACAAGAAGAAGATAAATGTTCAGACATAGGGAACCACAGATCCAAAAGCAATTAAGGGACCAAAAGCAGGTGTGAAGAAGCCGAGAGGCAAGTGCTATCACTGTAACCAGTTTGGGCATTGGAAAAAATAGTGTCCTATTTTTCTCAGTAACAGAACAAACAAGGTAATTTCTGTTCACTAGTTGTTAAAACATGTTTAGCGGTGTTATCTAGCGGTACCTGGTGTGTAGATACGAGAGCCACTAATCTTGTTTGTAATTCTTTGCAGGGGTTTCAAAAAATCAGACAGCTCAGTAATGGGGAAATCTACCTGCACGTGGGTAATAATACAAGGGGTGGCAGCAGTTGCAGTAGGATATGTCACTCTCAGTTTTAGTAGAGATAGAATATAACTTCTAAAAGATTGTCTTTATGTACCTTTGATTAGATTTTTTTTTAATTTTAGTTTCAAGTTTAATAAAGGACAAATATTATGTTCATTTTGGTGACTCTGTCATTGTGATAAAAAAAATAAATATTTTATCTGTTCTAGTATATTGGTGGATAATCTATATCTCCTATCTCTCCTACAATGCAACTAACTAAATGAATAACACATCTAATTTATCATATAAGAGAAAGTTTCTTTCTTTAATGAACTAAACGTTTCTTTAGCACTTACGCTTGGGTCATATTAA
The DNA here is from genome assembly GCA_032360265.1 of Heliamphora ciliata. Lineage (NCBI taxonomy): Eukaryota > Viridiplantae > Streptophyta > Magnoliopsida > Ericales > Sarraceniaceae > Heliamphora > Heliamphora ciliata. The sequence continues at coordinate 5,258 of JAUMHN010246425.1, read as the reverse complement.
TCTAAAAAGAATAAGCAGACTGGAAGCAGATAAACCTTTGAGTTTATTAGAAGTGGAGGCACTTTTAGTCTGTGAATCTTTCTTAGAGGGTAAGATGACCAAGATGCCATTTTGACCAAAGGCTATAGAGCTAAAGAACCGTTGGAGCTGGTTCATTCTGATGTGTGTGGTCGTATGACAATTCGGGCTAGAGGTGGCTTTGAGTACTTCATCAGTTTCATTAATAACTACTCAAGGTATGGATACATTTACCTGATGCACCGCAAGTCAGAATATTTTGAGAAATACAAAGAATTCAAGGCAGAGGCGGAGAAGCGTCTGTGTAAAAGTATCAAATCACTACGATCTGGCCGTGGTGGGGAATATCTCTTGGGAGAGTTTAAGAACTACTTGTCATCAGAAAGGATTACACCTCAGTTGACTGCACCTGGCACTCCACAACAGAATGGTGTAGCAGAAAGAAGGAATAGGACTCTTATAGAGATGGTAAGATCCATGATGAGTTATTCAAGCATACCCGATTTGTTTTGGGGTATGCCAAGGGAACGAAGGGTGGTCTGTTTTATAACCCTAAGGATCAGAAGGTCATTGTTAGCACCAATGCTCGATTCTTGAAAGAGGACTATATTATGGATCACAGGCCTAATAGCAAAATTATTTTGAAAGAACTGAGAGAAAATACCAGTAGAACGGAAGAGGAACCACAAGTTACTAATATTTCATTACCTCGTCGTAGTGGGAGGATTATCGGGACAGGTGCAAATCAAGAACAGAGTACTAATGCACAGGGTTCAGATTTTGCACAGCCTGTTACTGCTACTACACAGACATAGATAGCGCTTCGTCGTAGTGGAAAGGTTGTTCATCAGCCTAACCGGTATATATTCTTGGAAAAGTCTTTTGACAGGATCCCAGCAGAACTAGATACCGAGCCCCTTAACTACAATTAAGCACTACAAGACAAAGATGCAGATATTTGGCAAAGGGCTATGAATTCAGAGATAGAATCTATGTATTCTAATCAGGTCTGCGATTTTGTAGAACCACCCGAAGGGATATAACCCATTGGATACAAGTGGATCTACAAGAAGAAGAGAGGAGCAAACGAGAAGGTTAAAATCGTCAAAGCTAGGCTTGTTGCTAAAAGGTTCACTCAGAAAGAAGAGATCGAGTATAAGGAAACCTTTTTACCGGTAGCCATGCTTAAGTCTGTTCGAATTCTCTTATCTATTGCCGCACATTTCAATTACGAAATTTGACAAATGGATGTCAAGACAGCTTTTCTTAATAGAAGTCTTGACGAGTGTATCTATATGATACAACCAGACAGATTCATTACAAAGAGCCAAGAACACATATTGTGCCAACTTAAGAGATCCATTTATGGACTTAAGTAGGTATCGAGATCTTAGAACACTCGGTTTGATCAAGCTAAAAAATTCTTATGGTTTTGATCAAAGTTCGGATGAGTCCTGTGTGTACAAGAAGAGTGATAGAAGTGTGGTGATCTTCCTAGTACTTTATGTAGACAATATCTTGCTCATCGAAAATGATGTGGGGACATTATCTACGGTTAAAGTATGGTTATCTAGGCAGTTCAATATGAAAGACTTGGGAAAAGGCAGTCACATCCTTGAGATAAAATTTGTTCGAGATTGGAAACAAAAGATGTTGGGCTTATCACAAGTAAAGTATATCAATGATATCCTTGATCGTTTTAGTATACTGGATTCCAAGAAAGGGTTCTTCCCTTTCAGGCATGGACTCACTCTATCCAAGGATCAGTGTCCGAAGATACCTGATGAGATAGAGAAGTTGAAGGCGGTTCCTTATGCTTCTGTAGTAGAAAGCCTCATGTATGCTATACTTTGCACTAGATTCGACATTTGCTTTACCGTTGGCATGGTTAGCAGATATCAGTCTAATTCAACGCAGGAGTATTGGACTGCGGTAAAGAATATAATTAAGTACCTAAAAATGAATAAAGATTATATGTTGATTTACCAGGCAAATAGTCTAGTACTTTTGGGGTACGCAAACTCAGATTTTCAGTCAAATATAGTACTTGCATTATGAGACAACCTTTCAAATCTTTTACAAAATTCTTACCGGGTAAGAGTTTTGATAGTCATATAGAGGGTATGAGAGTCCGAGTATGGCTGCATGATTTTGAGTATAAGTGAAAAATTGTTAGGGTTAGTACACTGAAAATCATATTTTTAGTATTAATAAAATTAATTTTATATTTTATGAGAATCTTTACAAGCAATGTATGTGTATCATTTCTTTGATATGCATATATGTCCAATATTCTGTATAGTATTTAATCTGGTATGTAGAGTACGGCTTGCACACAGAAGACTGAATTTTAGGTTCTTGCAGAATATAAGTTTTATGTTCACAGTTTAGATGAAAATGGACTAACCATCGGTACGTCTGTAACAAAGAGTTTTAGTAGGCTTGTGTTGGTTATGGGGAACAGATGATATCATCGTCTATTGTTTCGACTCTGTGCTAGTACACTTTGTGTGTATTGAACAGGACATTTGGGTAATTAATTTTGTACTGATTATATAAATTAATTCACATTCCAAGATTATTATGAATAGTATTTATCCTCTTAATCCTGAAAGAATTATTGATTTACATATATTTAATATTCGTTATTTTGATTTATTATGGGGTGCGATCTTATATGGGTCTTTATTCTCGGTGAATTGGATAGCGGTATTATTTATATAAAAAATATTTATTATTGACGAAATTCACATCCCGAATGATCGAAATTGACGATACCCGCTTAAGGATGCTTATAAGTTTTGACCGGGCCAAACCCTGCAGGTGAATTTAATTATTCAGCGGTCAAATAAGTTAAGCGGAAGGAATTAAAGAATATCAAGATGCCGATTAAGTTAAATTGTCAGTAATTAAATTTAATTGGCGGGTATTGAAAATCTTAACGTGGGGAAAAATGGTAAACATTTAATAGTAGGAGCTCAATGCAAGAAGGTCTTGAGATTATCGGTCAAAGTGCAATTCTAGTTCTTTAGTGGTGTGAACTGTAATTCAGTATTTTATGAAAATTGCAGAAACCACTGCTTGTCTTTCCATAATTGTAGAAACTTCTAGTAGGTGTCTGTGTTTCACTGGAAGTTTAACTCATAATTACTTTCTAGATCATTGCTGTTGGCCCATATATATGCGGGTAAATTGAACCAGTTTTTAATGATTTTATTATTATTATTATGATATTATTTTTATTTTTCAAGACTTAAATATATCGGGGTTCTGCCGGTACGAGTTCTCGGAGGATCTTAGCCCACACTACGTTTGAGGATAGCATAAGGGAATACGGTAGAAGATTTGACAAGAGTTTCAACTCAAATTCAAGTCGTAGTTGAAGAATAGAATGACAAACGGTATTCTTCTAAATTAACTTTGGTTACATGGGTTTATTTTTGATCGTTCGACGTCAAAATTTTTATTTGGAGCCCGTTTCGGTGTTTGCCCATCCAATTAATTTTTTACCAATAATCGTTTTTCAAAAATAATGATCTTGGCAGTATTGCCTCCAATAGAAATATTTTGAAAATGTTGGTTGGTCTCCATGGTTGAATGAATGACGTGGTGGATGGCCGTTGGATGTTTTGTACATGATTAATGTATGGTTGTAAATTTTTTCGTAGTCGAGCTACGTGTTTGTTTTTAATGAATCGATAGATGTGCCGTGACAGTGTGTGTGTGTATTTAGGCTGCCATTGCTACTCGATAAAAGTCTAGAAACTTTGCACAAGTAGGTGTTTCGCTCATTCAGGTTAATCCCCATAAATAAAGTGGTTGCCCCAGTGGGAGGCATGCATTGTTGTGACTCCGTATAGAACTTGTAATTATCTAGCGGGTATTTATATGGCTTGGGTTTAGGGTAATGGGTAAGAGTCTATAGTTGTTACCTTTGTCCCGGGTGTGACAGAGTCATTATATAGGGATCATTGTCGATTTTGTGAACCAAGTAGAAAATAATGTTTTGTTACTGCTTTTCTTTAACTGTTGACGTTATTTGCATTGTATGAAATGTGTGATTTTAAGGATGAAAAACTGTTTTGAGGCTTGTATAGTTGAGTCGATTTTATGCTATGTGATTGCTTATCTTGCTTTACTGCATTATAGTTTGTTTCTATTGGGTTTCAGTTCACATTGTGAAATTTGTGAAAACTTTTTTCAGGTGGCTGTGATCATGAGTGATGCTTTAGAGGTGGCGGAAGACTTCTTTTAAGTTTTCTTTTTGTTATAGAAATCATGTATTGTTACACGTATTTCCTATTCTTGGAAGAAGGTTTCATAAGTCTTGAGGCGATATATTATGCATGCATGGATTGTATGTATGTTTCGAGAGAGGAATCTTGGGTTGACTGTAGTTGTTGTTCTGGTTTGGGGTAAATTGATTTCAAACGGTATATTTTGGTTAATTGTTTTACAAATAAAATCTCGTTTTCGTTTTAATCTTTAACTCGTTTGGGCTCGGGTGTTTTTGGTGGATTGTAGTATCCCAAAATGGTGGTTCGGTGGGCTTTTCACGTGACCTTGGGTTTGGGGCGTGAGAGTATGGTTGGCATGAAAGTTAATGTAATGAATGGGTTTAAACTTTTATTGTGTTATATGACACTTGGATTGAATTTGCGAATCAATTTGAAGATTTAAGAAATATTTGATGTAAACCTTAATTTAGGTTGATATGAAACATTAATTGGGTAAAATGGAGTTCATGGAAGGATTTGAACCATATTAGAATTGTGCTTAATATGTCTAGATTATTGAATTGTGGAAGTGGGATTAGTTCAAGGGTTAAATCATGAGATTTGAGTTTTACTTAATGTTTGGATTGGCTGTACAAATAACTATATCTAAACCCAATGATGATGAAATAAGGAATGTTGTGTATTGGATTGATGATTAATCAAATATAATTGAATTGTGGATTAAAGAGCCAAATTTATCACATAACTCAAAATTTGAGATATTTTGAATGTTGACCTTAGTTGATGTTGTTATGAAGTATGGATTTTATGAAATTTGATTAATTGGATGGATTTTGAATATGTAAAGTCGAATTTAACTTATGGAAGGTTGAGACGTCATATTTTGAAATATGTCAAAGATAAGTTACATGAATTTGAGTTTTTGAATTAAATTCTTGGATATGATATATATATATATATATATATATATATATATATATATATATATATATATATATAAAT
>JAUMHN010246316.1:0-19866 GCA_032360265.1 Heliamphora ciliata | reverse complement strand
ATAAATTAATTCACACCCCAAGGTTATTATGAATAGTGCTTATCCTCTTAATCTTGAAATAATTATTGATTTGCATACATTTAATATTCGTTGCTTTGATTCATTAGTAGGTGCGATCTTATAAGGGTCTATATTCCTGGTGAGTTGGATAGCGGTATTATTTATATGAAAAATATTAATTATTGACGGAATCCACGTCCTGAATGATTGTGATTGACGATACCCTCTTAAGGATGCTTATACGTTTTGACCGGGCCAAACCTTGCAGGTGGATTAGATTTTTCGGCGGTCAAATAAGTTAAGTAGAAGGGCTTAAGGAATATCAAGATGCCGATTAAATTAAATTGTCAATAATTAAATTTAATTAGTGGGCATCGAAAATCTTAACTTGGGGAGAATTAGTAAGCATTTAATAACAGGAGCTTGATGCAAGAAGGTCTTGAGATTATGGGTCCGAGTGCAATTATAGTTCTTTAGTGGTGTGAACTGTAATTCGGTATTTTATGGAAATTATAGAAACCGCTCCGTCTTTTCATAATTGCAGAAACTGCTAGTAGGTATCTGTGTTCCACTGGAAGTTTTACTCATAATTACTCCTCAGGTCCCTACTGTAACCCTATATATACGCAGGTAGGCTGAACCAGTTTGAGATTGATAGATCATATCTCATATATTATTATTATAATATTATTTTTGTCTTTCAAGGCTTAAATATATCGAGGTTCTGCGGGTACAAGTTCTCGAAGGATTGTAACTCACACTACGTTCGAGGATCGCGTAAGGGAATACAGTAAAAGATCTGATTGGAGTTTCAACTCAAAATCCAATCGTAGTTGAAGATTAGATCGACGAAAGGTATTCTTCTAGATTAACTTTGGTTGCATGGATTTTATTTTGATCATTCTTCGTCAAAAGTTTTCTCTGGAGCCCGTTTCGGCGTTTGCCCATCCAGTTAATTTTTTACCAAAAATCATTTACAAAACAATGATCTTGAGAGTTTTTCCTCAAACACCAAAAACCTTCAAACTAATGAAATTTTTTGAACCATCGATAACTTGTTATGCAAGTCATTTTCCAAAGTGGTGACCGTTATGTTCATTGTGGAGACCATCAATAGAACCTCTTGAAAATCCTAGCCAAAAGTGGTGACTGCTACATATAACTTGGTGACCGCCAACTTGCATTGTGCGACGGCCAGTGGAATCTTGTGGAACATTTTTTAGACCTGATGACCGCCACCTCCAACCTGGTGTCCACCAACTCCAAATGGCCTGACATGTCCCAAAACGTGGCAGCATCTCATTAGTTGAAGAATTCTATAAATACCGTATCCCTGGTTCGTTTTCAAGGACACAAAAAATTAGTAAGAGGTTTAGTGAGAGAAACTCTACCAAGTTGCCGAGCAATTTCGAGTCCCGACGCCGAAGCCTTATCGAAATACCGAGATCCGAACCTCCGATGCCTACATTGAAAGCCTTGCTTGGATCACCACTTGAGGATTGGGCCATAGAAGCACATTCCCTTAACTTGAGTATTCCTAAGCAATCCAGGTTTTCCGTTGGGTTCCCGATCCTTCTAACTCCATTCCCTCTCTTTTGGAGTGATCGAGTTAAAATTCAATTTTAATTCACATTTTTCTTGCATTTACATAGTTAATCCTATTTGCTTCCTGTAATTTGGTTATTTTCTTTAATTGATTAGTTATTAATTTCTTCACACTCACACCTAGCACATTGTCATTTTATTTATTAATTAGTGCTAACATTGTTTTGACAATTACAACTTGTTAATGTTGTTAATTGTTATAATTTAAGTATTTACATAAAAATGGTTGTAGTTGTTAATATTACACCCATTCAATTCTATTGTTTCATAGCATTTTTTTTCTTTTTCTTATAAGGTAGCTTTGTTTTCCTTTTAAATGTCCCATTTCTTTCCTCTTATGCTAATGTTCCTTTTTATTTTCTTTTTAGCTTAATATTTCTTTTCCAAGCATTTATTTTTCATCTTTCTTTTCTTTTCTTTAATAGTATTGTAATTTTCTTTTCTAGTATTGTATTTTCTTTATTTTTTTTCTTTTATTATTAGTTTTAATTTGCTTATAATGTTCCATTTAGTATTTCTTTTCTTTTAATATTAGTATTTTTTTTTCTTATAAAACTCTTTTTTTTTTCTTTTCCTTTCCTACAGTTTTATTTTCTTTTCATGGTACTTTTCTTTTGTTAAACCTAAAAATCATAATAAATCTTTTAATCTAATTTTCATTCTTTAAATATAATTTTCTTTCCCTTTGTTTTCTTTTTCCTTTATTTTCTTTTATCTCTTTAAAATATAAATAGTTAGATTCTCTTTTCATTAATTTAATAGCATTTTCTAAACCATCTTATTTTAGCTTTTTTTTTGGTAAGCTTTCCGTTTATTTCTTTTTTTTTTTCTTTCAAATTAAATTTTCAAATATTCCCTCATCAAATTAATACATAAAACACTTGTTATTAGGTTTCATTATTTTTATTTGGTAAACCTTTTAATATAGGATTTTCACTTTGCTTTTATCTTTATTTTGATAGTTTAAGAATATGCATGTTTTATATGTTAGTTTAGTGTTATGTTTAGAATAGTTTGGCTTATTTTATAACAAATTATGTTTAGGTAATTTTAGCATTTTTTAACATATTTTTGCTCTTTTATGCAAATCATGCTAATTTAGGTTGTTTTAATAATATCGCATGTGGGAGTGTTCCATGTATCCTTTAACTAAAAATTTCTTGCCGTAGGATTTAGGATTTTTCTTTTGATACTTGTTTTATTTGGTGTTCTATATATACATATGTTATGTATTTTTATTATTTGATTTTGGATGTTCCCTCTTTGTCTCAACTTTCTTTATTTGCATGCATTTGAGAAATTTTATTAAAGAATCAATGATGATTAGTAGAGGCCAACCTTACGGTTGGGCAAACGCGGTGCCTAACACCTTCACCAATTCGTACCTTAGCCCCCGAACCCTTTTTATCTGGTTAAACGCTTTAAAGATCAGCAGTCATTTTTGTTTTTCTTAGTTTTTTTCAAAAAATAAAGTGGCGACTCCATTTTCAACAAAAAAGGGGTTTACACAATTTGGTTTTTAAGGTGTTAAAAGATTTTTCAAATATCTTTGAATTATCTTATTTTTGAAATATTTTTCAAAATTCCTAAATCCCAGCGCCACAGTAGTGATTTGAGAAATTTAAACACACGAACTCGAAAAGGGTATAATTATGTTATGATGATTTCATCAAAATTAAATTAAAGATCGTATTTAAGTTGTTCTCTTTATACCTAAATACTCCATTTAGTTTGAAATTAACGAGCAAAAGTCTTGGGTTTGGTATATAAGCAGAGTACTCTTATCAATACTAACAAATGTGACTATAACAAAATAAAAACATTTGAGATATATGTTTTAATGTTTGTGAACTAAATCCACAGTTTAATTGAAGAATTTGGGAGAATTATAAAAATTTAAACTAATTCATGATTTACTCAATTTGATTTCATATTAAAATGGTTTGGTTTATTATTGTTGGACAAATGCTTATTGTGGAATGTATAAATATTGCTTAAGTCTTGTGATATGAATTTATTAGTGAACTTGTAATAAAGATAGATGACTTAAATGTGTTTAGATAATTGCATGGGAATAGGAACAGATTATGAATGTGAAATAAGAATAATGTTTGTAAAATCTAATTGGAAATATATGGAAAATTGTGAACCTTTTAATAGTATTGAGGTTAAGAAATTAGTGAATAAGTTTGTAATAGATGAACTATTAAAGTGTAATTGGATCCACTTGATTTGTTAGCTTGTGATTTATGAGTTATGATTGAAATCTAATAAGAAGACTTGGAAGATAATGGAACGACCCACAGTATTAAGGGTTGTGATTGTTAAATTGGTGACAAAAAAGGAAACGATATAAAAAATTTGATTTGAACTTACGATACAAAAATGACAATGAGGTATGTGATGTTTAAAGAAGTGATTGGAAAATGATGTAATTGTGAAATTGAAATGGGAGATGGACTCCAAGTTATTAATAAAATAATGACACGATTACGAATTATTATTTGGAATTGTACTGGGGAGATGGACTCCCAGTTGATTAATGAATATTGATATGGTTAATCAATTATTGAACCGAGGATTGTGAATGTGATAACTTGGGCTAGCACAGCTCCGCGGTGAAAGACCAAAAACTTGCATAAGATGGAGACCACATGCCCACGAGTTAGCCCCCAAAATGTGGTGGTTGTGTCATGATGAGTTATAGAGCGACCCATTCTATTATGGCTTCGCGTAGCCTATTGGAGGCGAAATGGGCGATGTTTCTATAAGTTTCATCCGACGTCGGGTCAATATGGGATTAATGGAATGAAACAAAATTGTGAATAATAGATGGATGAATTGGAAAGAGAGATAACAAAATATGTGTCATGCCCCAAACTCTGAGTCACGTGAAACATCGACAAATAACCAACCCGAGAATACACTCTCAAGAAAAAAAAAACCATACATGCACTGTATATAATCGCCAAACGGCATACATTACACGGTTCTAATACTGGGAAAACATGTATACAACTTACATGAAACAGAAAGAACAAAAAAAAGAAGACTACAGCTCTTCCGCCACTCCAGCCTACCCCGGATCAACCTGTGTGACCGGTACCTAACGAAAAACAAATCCCACACCGTGAGCCAAAACTCAGCAGATACTAGACAACATATGCAGTATAAGCTAAACATGCTAGGAAAACGAGGTGTAGTTTTAGACTCTTTTTCAACCCTTTAAAACAATTTTCACATGTAAACGGAAAAGCGAAGACACAAACGATCTTTTGACTCACTCGCAGGAGCCTTGAAAACAATTGAAAAAGAATTTTTAGATCGCGATTCACACAAATCTTGAAAATAATTTGAAATTTGGTCTATCCGTCCCACAATGCAGTATATGCAATCCATAATACATACAATCGGCCCTTACACGCCGCAACCACAGTTCTAACACTGAGATAAAGATCCGAACTCAAATACACATTCTTGGTATAAAATCGTATACAACGGGGTAAAACCATAGACCACGGGGTGAAACCGTATACTTTACCGTAAGCCACGGGATAAAACCACTGACCACGAATTATTCCACAGGATAAAATCGTAAACCACGGGATAAAACCGCATATTACAGGATAAAACTGAATATTATAGGATAAAAATGAATACTACGGAATAACACCGAATCAATACATGCATACTAAACCAGGGTTTAAATGCATAAAGCCACGTATTTTCACTACGTTTCATAAACCACGTCACATGCTACACACGCGACTCGCATAATACTTGCAATCCATGCAACATGCATCACATGCATCCATTCCTCATAATCCACATAGCCATGCCTATAAAACTTCTGAGTTTTTAAGCATGCAACCACGGTACACGTAACGATACCAAAACTATGTAATCTACTTACATAATTCGTACATAAATAAATAGTTATAAAAGCACACAACCATGTATAACAAATACATCACGATGCCACCCGTCAAAAGAAACCGACATCCACTCACCCGAATGACCCGTCCACACACCGGGACAACCAACACCTAACCTGGAGGCCAACACCTAAACCTCCCACAGAACGATTCTTACCGAACCAACCTTTAAACCGAACCACGGGCCCACACGTCTCGCACATAACCAGCACGCACACATCCGTGCCCTGATAATCCGCATCTAACCATGCACGTCATCCTTGAGGACGACACCTAAACGAATGCCCGAAGCCATAACCTGACCAACTGAACCCCGAAAAGAATCCAACAGTATTTCAATTGATTAATCCCATAACTAATCAATAGAATATCATTGAAATCCAATTGAAAACCAAGAACCAACCACCAACACAAAACTGCCCAGGTCTAGTCGACCGGACCCCAACCCCAGTCGATTGAACAACACGTTGGAAAGGGCTCAAAAAGGCCCAAACACACTATCCAGTCGAATGAACCTCACGGTCTAGTTGATTGAACCCAAGAACCAAGATCCAGTCGACTGACCCTCACGGTCCAGTCGACTGAACTCAAGCAAAAATTGGTTTCGAACTACGGGTTTCAACCTCCAGACCACGATTCGAATCCTCCAAACTCCCATCCAACAACCTCGGATATACACATGCCCAGGCCTAACGCCAAGCCCACGAAAGAAACACCTGACACCCAATTTCATCTACCGAAATTGCTAAAAATGGTTTTTAAACCCAAAAATCCAAATTGATATAAAATCAGATCTACATCAATCTAACAGTTAAAAACACACACGATTACACATAGTATCTTTATAAGACATGAGAGTCTAGGATCCTACCTCGGTGAGTTAATAACTCGATGCCTCGAACCACGTGCAAAACTGAGCCTCGTCGAAATAGAATTCCGTCCGGATAAACGCGTAGCCCACCGTGCCAAGAATAAGGATCGATGGTCTGATCGTTAAAAATTGAGCCCTAGGCCCTCAAGAACTTAGAGAGAAGGCAGAGAGAAAAGAGAAACTTACTGGAGAAGTTTTGATAATTTCTTTTAAAAATATCTAACTCCAGATATTTATAGGTCTCCAAAATATATTTTTTTGAATTTTTTTAAAATTCGCACCTCAACACCCTACGGCTCTGAAAACCTACCTCGCCTGCATATCTAAATCCGATCATGCATCAAAAGCATTTAAACATGCTAAAGAAAAACGCTCAACGCGCATCGAAAAATGCCAAAAAAGAAAATGGGTCAGGGTCTCACAACTCTACCCCTTAAAGAAATTTCGTCCTCGAAATTCAACTCAAGGTCAAACAACAAACCGTCAATCGCAATCGACACAGGCATACGAGATGGTCAGCCAAACTATTCCTAAGATATAGTTAAACAAAGTCAGGCATTCTAAACAATGGCCAACCATCTCAAAGACCCGAAATCTACAACTCACCCCAACCTCAGATCCTCACCAACCGTTGCCTCGACACAGCACATCACCCACGAAGTCCATCACCAACTCCCAAATAGATACAATGAAGAATTAGCCCAAAGCCTCCAGACTCAGGAATTACCTCTGCTCGCTGAAGGCATATCTGCATCATCTGACACAACCGGTGCCCTGGAAGAACTAGGAGCTATGAGGGAATATACTCGAGGTAATGTACCTCTGCCCAGTCCACCATAACTCAGCGCTGTCGGCTTTCGCACCGACTGAACTGACATACTCCCACCTACCATTCGAAAAGTCTGAACCGCAGGATACTATTGTCGCTTCTACACATACGAACCCTCTGGTGTGCCCACTGCACTCAGCGCACCCTCTCTCTAGGGACAAGTCCTACGAATATGTCTCGTCTGACCACATCTATAACAAATTGGTAGCTCCGTCCCCTGCGACTGATCTGGTATGAAACTCTAAGCTTGCCTCAACTGTGGGTCTTAGTACTACCTCGGCTGCGGGTAATCTGGCACACGATGCCCCGGCTGTCCACATCGATAACATTTGTCCTCCCTCTGCTCTGACCTCCCCGACGAAGCCACTGATGGCGCTGGTGTAGAGAACTACTGTGGTCCAGATGGATGTAAGCTAGGACCAGAGGACCTCTGCCTCTTGCTAGAACACCCACCTGTTTGCGCCTCTGTCCCACCTTGAGGTATCCTAGCCTCCCTGGAAGCTCGAATCTCAGTCATAGTGTTCTCCACCCTCGCTGCTGCCTCCACCAGCTTTGTGAATACACGAAGTCCCATCGCAATCACACGCTCCCTGATCGTCATCTATGCTCACCAACTCCGGTGTAAATTGGGACAAGCTCATAAACCTGGCCTCATACTGCATAACATCCATGGCCCCTGGGTAAGAGTGTACAACTCCTCCCTATACAAGTCCCTCTTCGAAGCCAAGAGGTATTTCTCCAGAAACACTCCTATAAAGGCTGTCCATGTGACTCCTGCAATGGTCCTGGCATGTTTCCACCACCCGTGAGCAGCACCCCTTAGCTGGAAGGTAGTAAAGGAAACCCGCAACTCGTCCTCCTCAATCTACAATATGTTCAGGATCCGAGTCACCAACTCCAGCCACTCTGTCGCCACAATAGGATCAGGAACTCCTGCAAAGATAGGCGAATCCATGCGCCTAAACTCCAGCATCACTACTGTAGCCCTCGCCTCAGGTACTCCCTCTCTCTCCCTAACAATCTCACCTCTAGCAACCAGTTGCTGGATAGAACCAACCCACTCACGCAACAACTCCGTCGTGTCCATCGGTCCCAAGGGAGCATTAGAATCCCCAGCATCAGGGATAGGAACATCCCCTTGGCCAACACCACGGCCACGATCTCGACCACGACCTCGCCTCGTCTCGCAGACATTGCTTCTATATAAAAAAGATAAAATGTGAGATGCAGCACATAGCATAAACCGCATAAGCATGCTGACACATAAGCACATAGGTTCATACTAAACAACCCCACATACCGAGGAGAACCAATAAGAATGACACGTCAATCTGGATAACCTACTCAGATTCCCTGCTAGAAATCACGTCAGCTAAACGCGTTTCTAACTTGGCTCCCAAGTTTGTTAATCAAAACATCCAAAGGCAAGACTATCACTCCTAAGATTTAACCCCCATGCTCATATATACACATCATTCACATATCTAACATGCTGACACATTCATGTTATCAAAGCATCTAAACACATGCAATCAAGTACACGCAATCAACCTCACACGGGATACACCCTCTTCTCACGGTTCTTACGTATTCGAACTCAAAGTTCTGATACCAATCTGTCACGCTCCAAACTCTGGGTCACGTGAAACACCCACAAACAACCAACCCGAGAATACACTCTAAAAAAAAACCATACATGCACTGTATATAGTCGCCAAACAACATACATTACACGGTTTCAACACCGAAAAAATATGTATACAACATACATGAAATAGAAAGAACAAAAGAAAAAAGAAGATTACAGCTCTTTTGCCCCTCCAGCCAACCCCGGATCAACCTGCGTGATCGACACCTGACGAAAAACAAATCCCATACCATGAGCCAAAACTCAGCAGATACTAGATAACACATGCAGTATAAGCTAAACATGCTAGGAAAACGAGGTGTAATTTTAGACTCTTTTTCAAACATTTAAAATAATTTTCACATGTAAACGGGAAAGCGAGGATACAAACCATCTTTTGACTCACTCACAGGAGCCTTGAAAACAATTGAAAAAGGATTTTTAGATCGTGATTCACACGACTCTTGAAAACATTTTGAAATTTGGTCTATCCGTCCCATAATGCAGTAAATGCAATCCATAATACATACAACCGGCCCTCACACGCCGCAACCACAGTCCTAACAATGAGATAAAGATCCGAACTCAAATACACATTCTTGGGATAAAACCGTATACTACGGGGTAAAACCATAGATCACGGGGTAAAACTTCAAACCAAACCACGGGGTAAAACTGTATACTTTACCGTAAGCCACTAGATAAAACCACTGACCACGGATTATACCATAGGATAAAACTGTAAATCACGGGATAAGACCGTATACCGTGGGATAAGACCGCATATTACAGGATAAAACTGAACATTACTGGATAAAATTGAATACTACGGGATAATACCGAACATTACGGGATAACACCGAATCAATACATGCATACTAAACTAGGGTTTAAATGCATAAAGCCACGTACTGTCACTACGTTTCACAAACCACATTACATGCTACACACGCGACTCACATAATACTTGCAATCCATACAACATGCATCACATGTATCCGTTCCTCATAATCTACATAACCATGCTTATAAAACTTCTGAGTTTTTCAGCATGCAACCACGGTACACGTAACGATACCAAAATTATGCAATCCACTTACATAATTCGTACATAAATAAACAGTTATAAAAGCACATAATCATGTATAACAAATACATCACGATGCAACCCGTCAAAAGAAACCGACATCCACTCACCGGGACAACCAACACCTAACCCGGAGGCCAACACCTAAACCTCCCACAGAACGGTTCTTATCGAACCCACCTTTAAACCAAACCACGGACCCACACGTCCTGCACATAACCCTCACGCACACAACCATGCCCCGACAATCCGCATCTACCATGCCCATCATCCCTGAGGACGACACCTAAACGAACGCTCGAAGGCACGACACGACTCCCAAAGCCACAACCTGACCAACCGAACCCCGAAAAGAATCCAATAATATTTCAATTGATTAATCCCTTAACTAATCAATCGAATATCATTGAAACCCAATTGAAAACCAAGAACCAACCACCAAACCACCAACACAAAACTGCTCAGGTCCAGTCGACTGGACCCTAACCCCAGTCGACTGAACAACACAGTGGAAAGGGCCCAAAAACGTCCAAACACACTGTCCAGTTGATTGATCCTCACGGTCCAGTCGACTGAACCCAAGAACCAAGATCCAGTCGACTGACCCTCATGGTCCAGTTGACTGAACTTAAGCAGAAACTGGTTCCGAGCTACGGGTTTCAACCTCCATACCCCGATTTGAAACTTCCAAACTCCCATCCAACACTCTCAGACATACACATGCCCAAGCCTAATGCCAAGACCAAGAAAGAAACACCCAACACCCGATTCCATCCTCCGAAATCGCCCAAAAATGGTTTTTAAACCCAAAAGCCCAACTTGATATAAAATCAGATCTATAGCAATCTAACCGTTAAAAACACACACGATTACAAGTAGCATCCTTATAAGACATGAGAGTCTAGGATCCTACCTCGGTAAGTTAAAAACTCAATGCCTCGAACTACGTGCAAAATTGAGCCTTGTTGGATTGGAATTTCGTCTAAATAAACGCGTAGCTCACCGTGCTAATAACAAGGATCGACAGTCTGATCGTCGAAAATCGAGCCCCGGGCCCCCGAGAACTTAAAGAGAAGGCAGAGAGAAAACAAAAACTTACTGAAGAAATTTTGAAAATATCAAACTCCAGATATTTATAGGCCTCCAAAATATTTTTTTTTTAATTTTTTTGAAATTCGCACTGCAACGCCCCACGGCTCTGGGAACCTACCCCGCCTGCATATCTAAACCTGACCATGCATCAAAAGCATATAAACATGCTAAAGAAAAAAAGCTAAACACGCATAAAAAACGCCGAAAAAGAAAACGGGTCAAGGTTTCACAATACGAATGTGACTAATGAGAAAGAAAAGAAACGAACATAAATGAAAATTTAATAGATAAATAAGACGCTGAAGCGATTTTAATGATAATATAAGGTTGAAATAATTAACAGACGAACTAAGTGGATGAATTAGTAAATTTGAAGCTAAAGAATCAAAATGAATTTATATTATCTTTGAAGTTTATATTAACTGGATGTGTGTCGGAATTGAGAAATAAATAAAAAGAATAAATGAAAGTGATTGCGTAATATCTTGCTCATCCACACCTCACAAGTCACGCATTGCACTTATTTTAATCTTTATCCTGTGAGGTCGGGCTCACGTTTGTGGTTTAAACATTTTTACAGGTTTTAATGACCAAGGAAGGATTGACGAACATTTTGGTAACATGATGAATGTTTTTATGAAAAGGAAATAGAATATTTTTTTTCTTTTGAATGGTTCTATGAAAATTTCTTGATTTCGATATGTATAGAGACGTTCTTTTAATGTAATTGATATGTGCATGTTGTGAGTTGTTTTGGTCATGAAGAGAGATATGAAAATTTGAAACATTATATTGATATTCTCTCAAATTTTGTAATAATGAAGGAACTTTTGTGAGATGATAGACTTCCTCAAATGAAAGCAACCATAATGAATTATGATTCGATTATGTAAAGATTTCGTGGACGTTAAGGTGATTTGTTTGAGTTTGTTTGATGTTGAATGTTGATAAATAGTATATTGGTGCCAATAAAAGTTCAATAGGTGAATGTAATTGTGTTGAGCATTAATTGGAGTTTAGTCGGTATGGGTTAATACTTTGGAAACGAATGTGATTGCAATGGTGTGATGAAGGTTAGTTTCTTAATATTAGACTGCGATTGGGAGTTGAAAATCGGGCAGTGCCCGAGTATATTGTATTGTTTATGATTCACAGGTGAAAAATAAAATTGAGATAGTCTGAAAAACAGAGAAAACTCTGCCGAAATTTTTAAGAAATATACTTGGAATATTTTTGAAATTTTGAAAAGGAATTTCTTTTATTTAAAGGAGGATCTAACCATGAATTGGGTTTTATAAAAAGGAGTTTCCTCGGTTATTCCGTAAAGTTGGGTTATCAAGTTGGGCTCATGTGCCTCTGGTCGAGGGCGTGATAGTGCATATATATATATATATATATATATATATATATATATATATATATGTATTTGAATTGTGTCTTTAGTGTAAAATATATAATTAAAATCAAGATATTATTAGTGTTATGACATTGCCTTCAGTTGTTTACCGTGATGACAAGTGAATCAAATCTAGGATGTATGTTAGGTTTTATTAAATCTATGGGACCTTTGGGTAGTTCAAGATCGATGTTTGAGGTAGTAGATCTGTTATGGTTGAAAGTGTTTGTTGGGACTATCTGATAAACTTTTGAATCTCAGAACTAGTATGGAGTTGAATGCTGAAGCCCCAAACTGGGTACGTTTCTTTTGAGTGCCTTGTTGGGAAATTGAATTTTAGGAATCAATGATAGTGTATACGGATTATACAAAATAAAAATTGATGAGAACTCGATTAAAATCCTAGTTCGGCGAAATAAGAATTATACCTTCGAAATCTCTCTGGTTTGATCTCGTCTCAAGAGTTGAACAAAAAATTGTTAAATGAATGCACATGAACACAAATTCGTCTGCACCTCAAGTCATCTTTCGCATTCTCATATGCCTAATTAAGAACTGAGTGTGGACTACAAATCCGTAGCCTAAACCCTAGTTGGCTGTGTGATGCCCCGTCTTTCGAGCACGTCGGGACATACATAATTATGATTAAGGGAGATATTCTGGCCATGCATTCATAGTTACATATGATAAGTACTACATCATTAAGGGTTCAGAACTTCCTTAAAATACAAAACAATTACAGTTTCTCCAGAGAATTTCACAAAAATTACAATACGCCCGTGAAAACTGAACAAAAGAATAAAACAGGGAGGAAGTTCAAAATCTTCAAATTGTGTTGTCAGGATCGGCTGGCTTCTGCCACTCACCCAGTTCCTTGAAGCCTTCTTCTTCTATGCATGCAACCTCCTCAAAAAGCCCTTCTTCCTCACCCGTGGCACGAATATTATGAGATAAAGATCAGAAGAAAACTCCCTAAACCTTCTAATCAAACTCACAACAAAATATTCTATAATACATATCATATAACGCCCAGTACAATTTATAGTCAAGAAGACAAACAAATTTCACAACTACGGTAAGACAAACATATATGAGAATAAGTATACAGGTGCATGATGCAAATAAATGCGATGTAATCGATTTTATTTTCTTACCGAATTTAAACTTAAGTTATTCTGGGTTCTCCCAAACTGAGGTGAACCTCCTAAACCCCATGATCCCAATTACGCTGACCAAGTCTACAGACTGACAAAGAACGTTTCTTAACCCGTGGGATGACTACGTAGCGGACTAAGTATCTAGTTGGGTCATCACTAACGGCAAGGGCGTGGACAAGTCAACACTCAGGCTTTCGACTCTCAGGTTAAGGTCAAATGTGGGATCACAAAATCTAACTCCTACTATTACGCCACCCGAACTGCCTTCACCAAAATACAAATATCACAACAATGGGCATTTAGCACTTGGGGCAAAAACTGTCCAAAACAAATCAGGGTATATAGCCAATATCACAATATTTTCAATTATTCAAATTTATAAATATTTTAATTCCATTAATCACGGTACTAACCGTCATGCCCCAAACTCTGAGTCACATGAAATGCTCATAAACAACCATACTAAGTTGAGAAACAACACCCAACCCGAAGTTTCACTCTCAAGATAAAGAATAAACATGCATTTAATATAATCGTCAACATGCTCAGCAAAAATATTTCAAATCGTCAACATGCATTTAATATAATCGTCAACAAATCTTCCGCCCTTTGGCTCCTCCAGATCAACTTGCGTGACCGGTACCTGAAAAATATTTCAAATAACACACCATGAGCCAAAGCTCAGCAAAAAGTAGACAAACATAAAATAAAAGATAAACATGCTAGTAGAGTAATATGTATGCTGTGACTCGACTGAGCCTCAAAAACAAGTTTTACAGGATCAAAAGTAATGCGAAAAGATATAAGATTTTTCGACTCACACGAGCCTCGAAGGAAAATAGTTTGATATATATACATATCTACTACAATGCTTCACATGCAAACTTTAACTCTCATGAGCCCCACTCTCACGAACCCCACATGTAACACAGATATAACCATCGACTCCTATGAGCCCCACATGCAACACAGGTACATCTCACGAGCCCCAAAAATAGTTCTATAATACCCATGATAATTTATACACAACACGTGCAACCCACGCAATGCAACACATACAACCCACACCACTTAACATATGTAACTCTCACCACGCAGCACATGCCATCCATATGACACAACACATGCATCTTCTCCAATTTTCACCGAAGGACCAATGTACGCCCCATCTAATGTATTGTTTACTAGAGTTAACATATTTCAGACCACTTTTCATTCATCGTTGACCAGAGTCAATGTACGCAACACACGCAACACACACGTCTTTACGGGTTTTCATTGTAGGACCAATGTACGCACCTCATTATGCATCTTCACGGGTTCCCACCGTAGGACTAATATACGCTCCTCATTATACATCTTTAAAACAAGAGTTTTAATGCTCAAAACATCTTCATGGGTTCTCACCGTAGGATCAATATACGCCCCTCATTATGCATTGTTAACCAAAGTTAACAAATACCACCCACGCAACACACGCAAACCACGCAACCTATGTATAAATAAAACCATAGTTTTAGATATACTAAGACCACATATACGTCCTATAACATGCATAAATAAAACTAGAGTTTTAAGTACACAAACGACGTATAAACACTACGTTTCACATAACCCGTCACGACATCACTTGCCACACACCTGATATGACATCACATGCCACACTACCGACACCAACTCTCCTGAATGACCCGTCCACTCACCCATACGACCAACAATCTACAAAACAAAATCTAACCCGAAGAACAACTCCAAACCTCCCACAACACAGTTTTCATAAACGTTTTCACAAAATACCATCTTTTTTCAAAACCTCATTTTTAGAAAAAGAATCAAAACCCAAACACGTCACACACCCAACAACGTATAAACACCATGTCAAACAAATCCACGTCACGCCCGAAGACGACAACAAAACATGAACAAACCCTTACGGCCACAACATGACCACCCAAAGCAACAAAATAACCCCCAAGAGCACTTTAGTCGACTAAACTCCACAATTCAATTAACTGAAAAGCTATTGGAAAAGAAACAAAAAGCCCAACCCCAGGTCAGTCGACTGGATCATCACCTCCAGTCGACTGAACCCCAGTTCAGTAGATTGGACCATGGCAAAAACCAAGTCTCGCTACTAGAACAGCCCTTTTAAACCAAGAATCAAAGCAACATGATTTTCACAAAACAAATCTACGGCCACAACACGACAAAAAATCCACGTCACCCCTAAGGACGACAACAAAACATAAGCAAACCCTTACGGCCACAACACGACCACCCAAAGCAACAAAACAACCCCCTACAGCACTTCAGTCGACTGAACCCCATAATTTAGTCGACTGAAAAGCTACTGGAAAAGAAACAGAAAGCCCAAACCCAGGTCAGTCGACTGGAACATCACCTTCAGTCGATTGAAACACCTTACTTTCGACCCAGTCGACTGAACCACTCAGTTCAGTCAACTTGACCACGGTAGAAACTGACTCTCGTTACTGGAACACCCCTTTTAAACCTAAAATCAAAGCATCCAAACTCCTTTTCGACACCCTCGGACATACCCAAGCCCAAAACTACCAAGAAACACCGAAGGGAACACCTCAAAAACCCATTTCTTCTAACTAAAAACAACCGAAAATGATACGAAACCAACACTCAACTCTTTGAAACATAAATCAATTTTTCATGCATTTTTAAATGGTAAAAACACATACAATTACACATAGCACCCTTGTAAGACACAAGAGTTTAGGATCCTACCTCATTGATCTGTTGTCAGATTGTTGAAAACTAAGCCCTGGGTCCTTGAGAAGTTAGAGAGAAGGCAAAACTTTCTAAGGTTTCAAATGCTAGAGAGTTGGAAAATATCTTTTGAAAATATCTAAAACTAGATATTTATATGCTCGTAAAAATATTATTTTTTTTAAATTCGCACCATAATGCCCAACTGCCCCGGCATGGTATCTAACCCAACATGCATATCTAAGCCCGATCATGCATAAAAACACATAAATATGCTATCACAAAAATGAATAACAACACGTCAAAACATTACAAAAATTAAAATGGGGCAGGGTCTCACAACTCTACCCCCTTAAAGGAATTTCTTCTCCAAAATTCAACACTAGGTCAAAGGAAACGACCCCATCAATCGCAATCGACACAAGCACGAGAGGTGGTCAGCCAAACCACTGCTAAGATACGGTCAAATAAGGTCATGCATTCCAAACAATGGCTAACTACCTCAAAGACACGAGATCTACAACTCGTCTCGACCTCACATCCTCACCAATCAATGTCTCTACACCTAGCACACAAACCACAGAGTCTATCACCAACCCCACAACAAATGAAATGAAGAAACACGATGCTCCCATATTAGTAAGAACATTGGATCAAGGTCTGTATACTCATAAAGTACCTCTACTCACTAGAGAAATAGCTGCATCATCAGGCACAATCGGTGCCTTGGAAGAACTGGGAGCTGTGAGGACATACGCTCGGCCTTGCGCCATTTTAGTCTACTCACCATAGCCCAGCATTGTCGGCTGCCATACCGACTGAATTGAAGTACCCCTATATGAAACCTGGGAAGTCTAAACTGGGGGATGCTGTTGTCGATAATCTGGTTGACCCTGCACAAATGAATCCACTGGTGTGCCTACCGTGCTTGGCGTACTACCTCTCTGAGGACAGTTACTGCGAATATTCTCGACTGGCCACATCCAAAACAAACTGGCAGTCCCCTCCCTTGCGACTGAACCGGTACTGGGCCTTGGGACTACCTCAATTGTGGATCCCAGAACTGCCTCAGCTGTGGGTAATCTGACACACGATGCCCAAGCTATCTACACTGATAACATCTAACGTTCCTCTATTCTGGCCTCCCAAACGAAGACTCTGATGGTCTTGGTGCAAAAAATTGCTGTGGTAATCTTGATGGATGAAAATTAGGGCCAGAGGACTTATGCCTCTTGCTGGAACGCCCACATAACTGTGCCTCTATCCCACCCTACAGTGCCCTGACCTCCATGGAACCCCGAGTCTCGCTCAAAGTGTTCTTGATCATTGCTGCCGACTCCACCAGCTCCATAAAAACACCCAGCCTCATCCCTTCCACACGCTCCCTGATCGCCGGCCTCAAACCCTGCTTAAACCTCCTCGACTGCAGCTCGTCTGTGCCCACCAACTTTAGTGCAAATCGAGACAAACTGGTAAATCTGGCCTCGTACTGCACAATACTCATTTCCCTTGGGTGAGAGCATAGAACTCCTCTCTGTACAAATCCATCGAAGAAGTCAAAAAGTACTTCTCTAGAAAAACCCCTATGAAAGCTGCCCACGTGCCATTCAATGTATTCCGGGCGTATTTCCACCACTCGTGAGCATCCGCTCTCAACTGGAAAATGGCAAAAGAAACCCACAAATCTTCCTCAACTATACGCAATGTATCAAGGATCCTAGTCACCAGCTCCAACCACTCTGTAGCTACCGTAGGGTCAGGATTCCCAGAAAAGGTAGGAGGGTTACGACGCCTAAACTCTCGCATCGTAATCGTTTCCCTCAACTCGAGTTCTCTCTCTCTTTCCCCCTAGCAGTCTCAACCAGCTGACCGATGGAGCCTACCAACACACGGAATAACTCTACCGTGTCAACAAGTCCTTGGGGAGCATTTGCATCCCAGCATCAGGGATAGGCACATCCTCTTGGCCAAAACCACAGCCATGACCCCAACCACAGCCTCAACCACAGCCTCGTCCTCTCCGCGTAGGCATCACGTTTATACGAAA
This sequence comes from Heliamphora ciliata, assembly GCA_032360265.1. Taxonomy (NCBI): domain Eukaryota; kingdom Viridiplantae; phylum Streptophyta; class Magnoliopsida; order Ericales; family Sarraceniaceae; genus Heliamphora; species Heliamphora ciliata. Next base: position 1,481 of record JAUMHN010246316.1, on the reverse strand, counting down.
GGAAAGACAAAACATAAGATGCAACACATCGCATGAACATAAACACTAACCACATAAGCATGCTAATATGTAGCCACATAGGTTTATGCTAAACAAACCCCATATACCGAGGAGAACCGACAAGAGCGACGCGTCAATTTGGATAACCTGCTAAATGCCTTGCCAGAAAACACGTCGACCGAACGCATTTCTAACTTAGCTTCCAAGCTTGTTAATCCAAACGCCCGAAAGCAAGACTGATCAATCCTAAAGTTCATTCTCCATGCTCACATATACACAACATCGACATGCCCATCACGCTAACACATTTATGTTATCAAAATGTCTAAACACATATAATCAAGCACATGCAATCAACCTCACTCGGTGATGCACCCTCTTTCTACGGCTCTTAGGTATTCGAACCCAAAGCTCTGATACCATGTTGTAATGTCCCAAACTCCAAGTCACATGAAATGTTCCTAAATAACTATACTAATTTGAGAAACAACACCCAACCTGAAGTTTCACTCTCAAGATAAATAACAAACATGCATTTAATATAATTGCCAACAGGCTTACAATACACGGTTCCAACTATTGGAGGCAAGATTGTAAAGATCTTTATTTTTACAAATGATTAATAGAAAAAATTAACTGAATGGACAAATGCCAAAACGGGCTCCAGATAAAACTTTTAATGACGAACGATCAAAATAAAATTCGTGCATCCGAAGTTAATTTAGAAAAATACCATTTTACTGGTCGAATCTTCAACTACAATTTGAATCCAAGTTGAAGCTCCTATAAGATCTTCTATTATATTCCCTTATACAATTCTCGAATATAGTGTGGACTATAATCCTCTGAGAACTCATACCGGCAGAATAGGGACAACTTTAGTCTTAGAAGACAAGTTATGAAACTGGTTCAGCCTACCTGCATATTTATAGGGCTACAGCAGGGACCTAGAGAGTAATTATGAGTAAGATTTTTAGTGGAACACAGACACGTATCAGCGATTTTTGTAATTAAGAAAACCTCATAACGATATCTGTAATTATGAAAAACTAGCAGCGGTTTTTGTAAGTTTTATAAAACATTGAATTACAGTTCACACCACTAAAATACTATAATTACAATTTGACCCATAATCTCAAGACCATCTAGCATTGAGCTCCTGTTATAAAGTGCTTATCATTTCTCCCCACGTTAAGATTCCCGATACCTGCCAATTAAATTTAATTACTGACATATAATTTAATCGACATCTTGGTATTCCTTAAACTCTTCTGCTTAACTTATTTGACCACCGGATAATCAAATCCACCTGCAGGGTTTGGCCCGGTCAAAACTTATAAGCTTTCTTAAAGGAGTATCGTTAATTCTGATCTTTTGGGAATGTGGATTTCCTCAATAATTAATTTTGTCATATAAATAATACCGCTATCCAACTCACCGAGAATATAGACCCACATAAGATCGCACCCTCTAATGAATCA
>JAUMHN010246211.1:0-19866 GCA_032360265.1 Heliamphora ciliata | reverse complement strand
TAAAATATTTTTGAGGGTTATAAAAATCTATTTAATTAAAATAAATTTATTAATTTTGAAAGCCACACGATCTGAAAAAATTAAACATCTTTCCGTGTAGACGATTCCAAATATTCTAATTTATCAAACTATTTTTTCATGTTTAAATACATAACAAATAAAATTTAATAAATGTACAGTTTTTCCTCTAGTTTTTCAGCTAAGGTAGTGATTAAAGGTATTTATTTTTTTTTTTGTTCCATATTTTTTGAAAAATAATAATTTATTTCGATTAAACATTTTTTGATTTAATTAATTCAAAATTCAGAATTAATTCTCACGTTTTTCCAAGATATCTAATTTAAAAAAATTTATCTTTAAAGATGATATTTTGTAAAAAAAATAAAATATCTAAAGTTTTTTTATTTAATTAAAATTAATTAATAAAAAATTTTAATTTTATTTTCCATTACAAAATATATTAATTAAAACCAAATATTCGAATTAATTAAATTAACAAGAAAAATAAAATCAATATTTATCATCCACGCAGTTAATAAAAAAAATAAAATGCAAGATAAATATAAATCCCGATTTTATGATCGTATCGAAACTCTAAAGAGTTCAGTCTTCTGTTAAAAGATAAGCTTCTAGTCTCCCGTCTCTTCTGTGTTTGAAATCCTTTTGGGATTAAAACACTTTCACCAAAACTGCCATTTGGATGAAAATCAGCTAACTAAAAGCCGAAACAGCCTTGTTTGACTCCTGGATTGCCGAATCAGCAGGTTTGCATATGGGATTGGGACTGCCGAAATTTTGCTTTGGAAACCTTTTCGAAAACCCCTGGAATTGCTCCTGCAAAACGGCTGCATGCTTTGCTTTTTGGGATTACAGCGGCTAGAATGCTTGGAAACCGGTTGGGACTTTGCTTCACTGTGTTTAAAAGCAACCAAATATCGACGCCTTTTATTGGACTACTGCTGGCGCCTGCTACACTTGGTCGAAACAGTTGGGAACCGCTTGCCTTTTGATTGAAAAGATGCCGAAACAGTCCTTTCGGAATAAAAAAACCACTTGCTACTGCCACTTTGCTTTTGTTTTTAACGAAAAACCTCAGCAATCAAATAGCCCAGTAGCCGAAACAGCCTGGGAAAACCGCAACAATCAAACCCGTTGCGCCGGGATTGGCTTTGCTGCCCACTGAAACCATGTTTGGTTTAGCAATCAAATAGCCCAATCAAACCCATTGCAATCAAACCCGTTGCTGCCGTGATTGGCTTTGCTGCCCACTGTTTTGTGGTTTTGAGAAAGTGCCGCCACTTGCTTTTGTGAAAACAGTGTTCTGGAATTGCTTTAGTATATTTTGAAGCACAAAACCCAAGCATCCAGCCATGATTTGGATGAAAAAAAATTGCTTGGTTTTTTATTTTTCAAAACTGCCGAAACAGTTTTTTTAAGCTTCAATCGAAACAGCTTGTTGCTCATAAACAATTTGCCGCCGCCGTGCTCTTCGTTCTTCATTCTTTCTTTTTTTTTCGATTACATAAAATCAAAAAAAAAAAATACAAGAACTAAAAATCAAAAAATAAGAATTTTTATATTGATCCTATGCCTTCGTAGAGTTCACATTCAATTAATCTATCACGGTCAACCCCTGTGATTAAAAAAATAAATTAAATCATCATCCACACATTCATTCAAATATGAAAATAAAGAATGATCATAAAATAGGGATTAGAACGCTTGCAAAACAAAGTTAGCAACAGTTCTAAATCTATCTGGCCCCGATAACTATAAACAAAAATTAAAACGGCTCAAATATCAATTTTTTGGAGGCAAAACTGCCAAGATCTTTATTTTTATAAAAAAATTTTGATAAAAAATTAACTGGACGGGCAAATGCCGAAACGAGTTTCAGATAAAACTTTTGACGAAGAACGATCAAAATAAATCCTATGCAACCAAAGTTAATTTAGAAGAATAACTTTTGTCGTTCTAATCTTCAACTATGATTTGATTCAAAGTTGAAACTCCAGTCAGATCTTCTACTGTATTTCTTTACGTTATCCTCGAACGTAGTGTGGGCTACGATCCTCCTAGAACTCATACCGGCAGAATCCCGATATATTTAAATCTTGAAAGACAAAAATAATATCATAATAATAATGATATTAAATATCAAAAACTAGTTCAGTCTACCCGCATATACATAGGGCTACAGCAGGGACTTGGCGAATAATTATGAGTTAGACTTCCAATGGAATACAGACACCTACTAGAGGTTTTTGCAATTATGGAAAGACAAGCAACGGTATCTGCAATTTTCATAAAACATTGAATTACAGTTCACACCACTAAAGAACTAAATTGCACTCTGACCTATAATCTCAAGACATTCTTGCCTTGAGCTCTTATTATTAAATGCTTACTATTTCTCCCCACGTTAAGATTCTCAATACCCACTAATTAAATTTAATTACTGACAATTTAATTTAATCGGCATCTTAATATTCCTTAAGCCATTCCGCTTAACTTATTTGACCGCCAGATAATTAAATCCACCTGTAGGGTTTGGCTCGGTCAAAACTTATAAGCATCTTTAAATGGGTATCGTCAATCCCAATATATCGGGACGTGAATTTTGCCAATAATTAATATTTTTCATATAAATAATACCGTTATCTAACTCACCGAAAATATAGACCCATATAAGATCGCACCCTCTAATGAATCAAAACAACGAATATTAAATATATACAAATTAATAATTATTTCAGGATTAAGAGGATAAGCACTATTTATAATAACTTTGGAGTGTGAATTAATTTATATAGTTAGTACAAAGTTAATTAACCCAAATGTCCCGTTCAATAAACACAAAGTGTACTGCACAGAGAGTTGGAACAATAGACGATACTATTATCTGTTCCCCGTAATCAAGACGGGCCTACTAAAACTCTGTGCTACAGTCGTACCGATGGTTTGTCCATTTCCATCTAAACTGTGAACATAAAATTTATATTCTACAAGAACCTAAAATATGATCTTCTGTGTGCAAACCGTACTCTACACACTAGATTAAATACTATACAGAATATTGGACATCCATGCATAACATTAAAAAAAAAAGATATACATACATTGCTCATAAAGATTATCATAAAATAGAAAATTAATTTTATTAAAAAATAAAATTAAATACTAAAAACATAGTTTTTAGTATACCAACCCTAACATACATAAAGTACTAAAAAGACTACCACGCTTCCGTCACGCTTTTGTCACGCTTTTTTCAAGCTTCTTGCACACATGACTCATCTAGACTCTCATTAAAATCATAAGATTTTATGGCTTGATCAAATGAAGTATTCCAAAACCTTGATACCTGTTTAAGTTTTTAAGTCCATAAATTGATTTCTTTAGCTTGCACAACATGTGCTCCTAGCTCTTTACTATGAAATTGTCTGGTTGTACTATATAGATACACTCGTCCAGACTTTCGTTAAGGAAAGATGTCTTGATATCTACTTACCAAATTTTATAATCGAAATGAGCTGCAATAGATAAGAGAATCTGGATAAACTAAAGCATGACTACTGGCGAAAAAGCTTCTTCGTAATAGATCCCTTCTTTCTGAGTGAACCCTTTTGTAACAAGCCTGGCTTTGAAGGTTTTAACCTTGCTCCTCTCTTCTTCTTGTAGATTCACTTACATTCAATAGGTTTTATCCTTTCAAGTGGTTCTGCAAGTTCCCAAACCTCATCAGAATACATATATTTCATCTCTGAATTCATAACCTTTTGCCAAAGATCTGCATCTTTGTCCTGGAGTACTTCATTGTAATTACATGGTTCGGTATCCAATTCTGCAAAGATCTTGTCAAAAGGCTCTCCCAAGAACATATACCGGTCGGATTGATGAACAACCATCCCACTACGACGAGGCACTACCTGTATCTATGTATTAGCAGTAACACGTTGTGCAGAATCTAATCCCTGTGCACCATTACCCACATACTTATCTGGCATGTTAGTGGTGGCATCCTGATTATGATTTGCACCTATCCCGATAATTCTCCCACTACGACGAGGCAATGAGATATCAGTGATTTGTGGTTCTTCTTTCGTTTTGCTGGTATTTCATCGCAATTCTTCTAGAATAATTTTTACTTTTGGGTCTGTGGTCCATGATACAATCCTCTTCCAAGAATCGAGCATTGGTGCTAATAATGACCTTTTAATTTTTAGGATTATAAAATAGACCACCCTTCATTCCCTTGGGATATCCCACAAAGAAACAGACTTCTGTCCTCAGTTCCAACTTAACTACGTTCCCTTTCAGCACATGTGTTGGACACACCCAAATTTGAATATGTCTCAGACTAGGCTTACGCCCAGTCCACTATGAGACCCTGACCCGTTTTCTTTTTTGACATTTTTCAACCCGCGTTTTGTGTTTTGTTATAGCATGTTTAAATGTTTTTAGATGCATGATCGGGGTTAAATATGTATACGGGGCAGGTTCCTGGGGTTGTGGGGCGTTGTGGTGTGAATTTTAAAAATTAAAAAAAAAAGATATTTTGGAGGCCTATAAATATTCGGAGTTAGATATTTTCAAAAGATATTTTCAAAACTTCTCAGCTATGTTTCCTCCATTTTCTCTCTGCCTTCTCTCTAACTTCTCGGGGGCCGAGGGCTTGGTTTTCAACGATCCAACAGCAGATCCTTGCTATTAGCACGGTGGGTTACGCATTCATCCAAACGAAATTTCATTTCGGCGAAGCTTAGTTTTACACGTAGTTCAAGGCGTCGAGTTTTTAACTCACCGAGGTAGGATCCAAGACTCTCATATCTTATAAGGGTGCTACGTGTAATCGTGTGTATTTTTACCTGTTAAAAATGCATGAAAATTTGATTTAAAGATCGGGTTTTGGTTTTAAAGGGTTTTGTGTGGTTTCGGTTGGGTGAACTGGGTTTTGAGATTTTTCGTTATGTGGTTCTTGATGTTTTGGGCTCGTGTATGTCCGTGGGTGTTAATAATATGTGGGTTGGTAGGTTTATATGTGTTTTGAAGCATTATAGTGAGTGTTTGAGAGTTTGGGGGCTTGAAACTCGGAACAGGGACGTTCTGGAGCGTCTGTGCATGCTGAAGGGAACTCAAGTGCCAAGCAAGCGCTTGACAAGCGCTGCTCACTGGTGGAGAGGTGCTCAAGCACCAACCGACCGCCTAGCGAGTGCTGTGGTCACAATGCCATTTTTGGGCCTTTTTCTTTTGATCATATCTCCCTCATCTAAACTCAAAATTGGGTCATTTTTGTATTCAAATTGAAGCCCCAGAAGTCTTCTTTCCAATGACACCTCTCCCACCTTAAAATTCTTTTTGTGAAAAAAGTTATGATCAAAATAGTGAGGGTATGTCCAAATTTCTTAACTGTTTTTCACCCGTTTTTGGGCAAATGTTTGGAAAAAGGTTATTTTCATCCTTGCTGGCCCTTTTTATCGAGTTTCTTGTTTCTATGGACGTCGTGCGCTAGTGTTGGATGCATGTGGGTGTCGTGGGCTTGTGTAGGGCATGCGTGGGTTCGTGTTTGCCGTGTTGGATGTGTGTGAGTCCGTGTTGGTCGTGTCAGGGCCTGAGGAGTTTGTTTGTTGTGTTATCTGGTGGTTGGGTCCTTGGTTTCCAATTGGATTCCAACGGTATTCAGTTGACTGATTATGGGATTAGTCGACTAAAATACTGTTAGATTCTTTTTAGGATTTGGTTAGTTTTGTGGTGGCTTCAAGAGTCGTGTCGTGACTTCGGGTGTTTGTTTAGGTGCCGTCATCGGGGGTGACATGCATGGCTAGATGTGGGTTGTTGGGGCACATTTGTGTGTGTCGTGGTTGGGTAGGGAGCGTGTTTGGGCTCATGGCACCTTTGGGGGAAAGGTGGATTTTTGTGACCTCATGGTTTGAGGGGTTTAGCGTTGGCCTTTGGGTTAGGCATTGTTTTATGGGTCGTTGGTTGTCCATGTGATTGGATGTCGGGTTATTTGGCGGGTGGCATCATGACGTGAAGTTATATATGACTATGTGCATTTATAACTGGTTATGTGTAATTATAACTCTAGTTTATTTATGTACGGATTATGTAAGTGGATTACATGGCTTGATATCGTTACGTGTAGCGTGGTTTATACTTTAAAACTCAGAGTTTTATTAGGCATGTATATGTGGAATATGAGGGACGGAAGCATATAGTGAATGTTGTATGGGTTGCAAGTTTTCTGTGAGTCGTGTGTGTAGCATGTGACGCGGTTTGTGAAACATAGTGATAGTACGTGATTTTATGCATTTAAATCTTGGCTAGATTATGCATAGGTGTTTGGAATGAGATAGATGAACATGTGGCTTTGTGAACATTAGCTCTTGTTGACGGGGTATCCGGTGGGGCTACGGCCCCTCGGCGTGAGGCCGAGAAGTGATATTCGGTTGGGGCTACGGTCCTTCAGCGAGAGGCTAAGAAAATTATGTTGGGGCTGAGGTCCCTTGGTGAGAGGCCGTAAAGGTGCATTGGCGGGGCTGTGGTTCCTCGGGTTCAACCCGAGAAGTTACATGGATGGTATGAACTGCAATGTGGGATGGATAAAACCAATTTCAAAATTATTTTTAAGAGTCGTGTGAATCGCAATCTAAAAACCATTTTTAAATTATTTTTTAGGCTACTGTGAGTGAGTCAAAAGATGGTTTGTATTCTCACTTTTCCATTTGCTTGTGAAAACACGTTTTGAAGGCTTGAAAGAGAGTCTAAAATTGGACCTCATTTTCCTAGCATGTTTAGCTTATATTGAATGTGTTTTCTAGTATCTGCTGAGCTTTGGCTCACAGTGTGGGATTTAAAATATTTTTCAGGTACCGATCACGCAGGTTGATCCGGGGTTGCTGGAGAGATGAAAGATCTATAGTCTTCCTTTTTGTTCTTTCTGTATCATGTATGTTTACATGTTTTTCTGGTGTTAGAATCGTGTAATGTAAGCCAGTTGGCGATTATATACAATGCATGTATGTTTTATATTCAAAGTGTATTCTCGATTTGGGTTTTATGTTGATGGGTTATGGGTGTTTCACATGACCCGGAGTTTGGGGCGTGACATCCATAATTCTGTGAAAGTAGAAGGTACTGACTTAGAAGGTACCATGTTCAAAATATATGCCGATGTCTCTAATGCAAGTCCCCAAAATGAATCGAGTAATCTTGAATAACTCATCTTTGATCTTACCATCTCCATAAGAGTCCTATTCCTTTTTTTTACTACCCCATTCTGTTGTAGAATGCCCGGTGCAGTCAATTGGGATATAATCCCTTCTGATGATAAGTAGTCCTTAAACTCTCCAAATAGGTACTCCCCACTACGGTCGGATCGTAGTGATTTGAAACTTTTACTCAGATACTTCTCTGCCTCTGCCTTGAATTCTTTGAATTTTTCAAAACATTCAGACTTACGGTGCATCAGGTAAATATATCCATACCTTGAGTAGTCGTCAATAAAACTGACAAAGTACTCAAAGCCACCTCTAGCTTGGATTATCATAGGACCACACACATCAGAATGAACCAGTTCCAACGGTTCTTTAACTCTATAGCTTTTGACTGAAAAGGGCCTCTTGGTCATCTTACCTTCTAAGCAAGATTCACATACTGAAAGTGCCTCCACTTCTAATGAATCCAAAGATCCATCTTCTACCAGTCTATTTATCCTTTTTAGATTAATATGACCCAGACTTAAGTGCCAAAGAAATGTTTGGTTCGTTAAAGAAGGAAACTTTCTCTTATATGGTAAATTAGATTTATTCAATTTAGTTAGTTGCAAAGTAAGAAAAATAAGAGATATAACAGACAGATCATCCGCCAATGTACCAGAACAAATAAAACGTTTATTTTTCTTAATAACTACAGAGTCATTAAAATGAACAGAATACTTGTCTTTTATTAAATTAGAAAGTGAAATTAAATTTTTTCTAATAGAAGGTACAATAAAGACAATCTTTCAAAATTAAAATCTTATCTCTACTAAAGCTGAGAGTGACATCTCCTACTGTAACTACTGCCACCTTGGTATTATTGCCCATATGTAGGTATATTTTTCATCATTGAGCTGCCTGGTTTTTTAGAAGCTCTACAAAGAATTGCAGACATAATTAGTGGTTCCCGTATCTATACACCAGGTACTGGTAGAAACACTGCTAAACATGTTTCAACCACTAATGAACAGAAATAACCTAGTTTGTTCTGCTTACTGAGAAAAATTAGACGTTACTTTTTCTAATGCCCAAATTGGTTACAGTGATAGCACTTGCCTTTCAACTCTTTCACACCAGCTTTTGGTCTCTTAACTACTTTTAAACCCGTGCCTTCCTATTTCTGAATCTTTTTCTTTTTCTTACCTTTCACGTTAGAGGAAGAACCTTTTTCAACCACATGCACAGAACCAGGCTTCCTAAGAACACCTTCGACTGCTTGAAGTTCTTTAAGAAGTTCTGCCAATGAAAAGTGAGCTTATTCATGGTATAATTCGGGCAGAACTGCTTAAAGCTATCAGGCAGTGACTGGAGTATAATATCGATGTTGATTTTCTCGTCAATTTCAGCTCTTAGGATCTCTAGTTCATTCTGAAGATCGATCATCTTCAGAACGTGATCCCTAACTGGGGTGTCTTTAGCCATGCTTATATTCATAAGAGACTTTATGGCTACCTATCTAGCAGAACGATTTTAATCTCCAAATATTTCTTTGAGATTCATAATCATATCATAGGCACTAGGCATAGAGTGATGCTGATGCAACAATACATTTGACATTGATTGCAAAATATAACAGCGAGCCATCTGATCTGCTTTCTGCCACTGCTGATGAGTTTGGATTTTCTGTTCGGTCGCCCCCTCATTAGGTACTAGTGGACAAATCTCAGTCAATACAAATTTGTAGTCCTCAACAGTTAAGACAATGTCCAAATTTCTTTTCTAGTCTACATAGTTTGGTCCCATTAGTTTATTTTCTTTGAGTATTGACGCGAGTGGATTGAAAGCCATTTTAACCTTGAGAATCACATAATTAAAAAATAACCATTTATTATGATGAGCAAAATCTTAAATTTATTTTAAAATTGATTCCCTCTACCATTTAGAAAAAATTTGCCAGCAGCCTAGTACCTTGTGAATAGCATGTTTCGATGGAAGGATGTCTACTATTCATCGTTTGTCCAAACAGGCCAAATCCTATTAATTTTACTATCTAGTCAACTGACCTTACGAAATAAAATTAAATAGCTGATATAGTTTTGGTCCAATAAATAATAGCTGTGACTTGGATGTAGAGGATACTATTATTTATAGCTAAGTGTTAACCACCACCTAATTCTGAATCAATCGCTTTACGATGAGTACTTTAGATGGAGAAGTGATCCGCACTAACAATTATCCAGAATTATCCATAAAGAAGGCTCGTACTGGTAATACCGTAATTAATCCTATCTGATGGGAAGGAAGTGTTGGAGGCAAAACTGCTAAGATCATTATTTTTACAAACGATTTTTGGTAAAAAATTAATTGGACGGGCAAATGCTGAAACGGGCTCCAGATAAAACTTTTGACGTCGAACGATCAAAATAAAACTCGTGCAACCGAAGTTAATTTAGAAGAATACCTTTTGTCGATCTATTCTTCAACTACAATTTGATTCTGAGTTGAAGCTCCAGTAATATCTTCTACTATATTCGCTTACGTGACGTAGTGTGGGTTATGGACTATCGAGAACTCGTACCGGTAGAACCTAGATATATTTAGTCTTGAAAGATAAATTGTGATATATCATTCTCAAACTGGTTCAGCCTACCCGCATATATATAGGGTTACAGCAGGGACTTAGGGAGTAATTATGAGTAAGACTTCCAGTGGAACATAAACACTTATCAGCGATTTCTGTAACTAAGCAAACCTCATAGCAATATCTGCAATTATGAAAAACCAGCAGCGGTTTCTGCAATATTCATAAAATACTGAATTATAGTTCACACCACTAAAGAACTATAATTGCACTCTAACCCATTATCTCAAGACCATCTTGCATTGACTTTCTGTTATTAAATGCTTATCATTTCTCCCCACGTTAAGATTCTCGATACCCGCCAATTAAATTTAATTACTGACAATTTAATTTAATCGCCATCTTGATATTTCTTAAGCCCTTCTGCTTAACTTATTTGACCGCCGGATGATTAAAGCCACCTGCAGGGTTTGGTTCGGTCAAACTTATAAGCATCCTTAAGGGAGTATCGTCAATCTGATCTTTCGAAATGTAGATTCCGTCAATAATTAGTATTTTTCTTATAAATAATACCGCTATCCAACTCATTAGGAATATAGACCCATATAAGATCGCACACTCTAATGAATCAAAACAACGATTATTAAATATACGCAAATCAATAATTATTTCAGGATTAAGAGAATGAGTACTATTCATAATAACCATGGGGTGTGAATTAATTTATATAGTTATTACAAAATTAATTATCTCAAATGTCCCGTTCAATACACACAAAGTGTACTAGCACAGAGAGTCGGAACAATAGACGATACTATTATCTGTTCTCCGTAATCAAGACAGGCTTACTAAAACTCTGTGTTACAGTCATACCGATGGTATGCCCATTTCTATCTAAACTGTGAACATAAAACTTATATTCTGCAAGAACCTAAAATATGATCTTCTATGTACAAGCCGTACTTTACACACCAAATTAAATACTATATAGAATATCGGACATCCATGCATAACATTAAAAATGATACACATACATAACTCATAAAGATTCTCAAAAAGTAGAAAATTAATTTTATTAAAATAAAATTAAATACTAAAAATATGATTTTCAGTATACCAACCAAAACAGGAAGGCCTTATTTTCAATACGCATAATTAATTATATCGCCTACAAACTAGTGATGGAGGCCGTGGAATTTATCTGTGAATAAATTATCTATCTCACTTAAATTTTTAAAATATTTTTGAGGGTTATAAAAATACGTTTAATTAAAATAAATTTATTAATTTTAAAATCCACACGATCCGAAAGATTTCAAAACATCTTTCCAATATACACGATCCAAAAAATTTCGGTTTGCCAAACTAACTTTTCATGTTTTAATGCGTAACAAATAAAATAACCGATGAATGCACAATTTTTTCTTTAGGTTTGTAGTTAAAATAGTGATTAAGGGCATTTAAAATATTTTATTTTGTACGTTACACGTTTTTCAAAAATAATAATTTATTTAGATTAAACATTTTTTCATTTAATCAATTCACAATTCGAAATTAATTTTCACATTTTTTTAAGATATCTGATTTAATAAAAAATCATCTTAAACGTGTTATTTTGTAAAAAAAATATCTAAAGTTTTTTCATTTAATTAAAAACTTTTAATTAAAAAAATTTAATTTTTTTACAAAATATCTAATTAAAATCATATTTTCTAAATTAATTAAATTAACAGGAATATATAAAACAGATATACATAATCAATGCAGTTTAAAAGAATATAAATGCAAAATATGTATGTATCCCAGTTTTATGATTAAATAGAAACTCTGATGAGTTTCAGTCTCCTGCTCAAAGATAACTTACAATCTTTCAATCCTTTTCTGTATAAGCTTTCGGTATCCAAATTGCAGCGGATTTCTTGATATGCAGTGTTATATATATACAACAGCCCCAAACTAGTACCACCACTGCCGGACTATCGGCGCTGCCGCCACAAGCCGCTAGTTCAGGCGGCTTTTGCTGCCTCTCTTGAACTCCGTTCTTGATGCCAATTTTTTCTAAAAAATAGCTCTCGAAAATTACTATTTTTCTATAAAAAAAATCCGATTCGAGAACAGCTCAAAAAATAGCCTTCGATAGCCACTGAAATAGCCCCGTCGCCTACCCTTGCGCTGCGGCCTGTTGGGCCTTTTTCCGTGGTCGTTTTAGTTCCCGTTTCCTCTTGTTTTTAGTACTGATATACAAAAAAAGTTTCCTTGAAGATCGCATTGAAAATAGTCCCAAAAAGAGTCTTAAAAATAACCCCAAACAACCCGGTGCCGCCGTTGCTGCCTGTATTTGTGACCTACTTGGACACTAATTTTTTTTTCATTGTTTTGTATTGTTTTTTCAGCATTGTTTACTGCTATTTTATTCCAAAAAATTGCTAAAAACCAGTCTAAAAAATGTCACAAAAACATGGAAAAATGGCCCCAAACCGTTGCCGAAAACTGCTGCCGAAAACCGTCGCCGCCAGTGCTATTTTTCCGCTAGTTTTTTACTAGCTTTTTGAACTATTTTGGTGTTGTTTTTAATACATAAAATCTACAGAAAGTTTACCGAAAAATTTTATTTTAAAACTGTTGAAAAACCACCGCGATTCGTGGCTCGAAAAATTCGAAACCACCGCTAGTGCCGCCGGTTATGCCGCCGCCTATTCTTCATGTTCTTGGTTATTCAAACCTATTATTAAATATTCTAAATAATATTTAAAAATATATAAAAGTTTTTACATCAAAAATCTATGTTTCGTAGGCTGTCAATCGAACTAAAAAAGCTTAAACTATCACGATCAACTCTCATGATTAAAAAATTAATTAAATCATCATTCAAACCATTTAATCAAATATGAATATAACGATGATCATAAAACTAGGATTAGAACACCTGTAAAACAAAGTTAGCACAGTTCTAAATCTACCCGGCCCCTCGATAAACTGTAAACAAAAATTAAAATGGTTTTGATACCAATTGTTGGATGCAAACTGCCAATATCATTGATTTGTAAATGATTTTTCAAAAAATAAAAACTGGATAGGCAATCACTGAAGTAGACTCCAGATAAAAATTTTTTTATGTCGAACGATCAAAAATAAAATTCGTGCCACCACAGTTAATTCAAATGAATACCTTTTGATCGATTCTCCAACTACGAACTTTGATTTCTCAAGTTGAAGCTCCGGTAAGATATTCTACTGTATTTTCGATGCGATTCCCGAACGTAATGTGGGTTACGATCCTCCGAGAATTGAAACTGGCAGAACCTGGACAACCTTAGTTTTTAAAGACAACTTATGAATTTAGTTCAGTCTACTCGCATATTTATTGGGCAACAGCAGGGACCTGTGGAGTAATTCTGACATAAACTTCTAGTATATAACCCAAATACCCATCCAACGATTTCTACAAATATGAAAACCTCTCAGCAATTTCTGTAATTATGAAAACTCTGCAGTGATTTCCGTAATTTTCATAAAAACACTAAATTACAGTTCACACCAATAAAAAACTGTAACGGCACTCTTAACCATAATCTCAAGACCAATTTGCATTGAGCTCCTGTTATTAAATGTTTAACTCATCTCCACACGTTAAGATTCTCGATACCCGCTAATTAAATTTAATAACAGATAATTTAATTTAATCGGCATCTTTAAAATTCATTAAGTCCTTCTACTTAACTTATTTGACCGCCAGATAATCAAATCCACTTGTAGGGTTTGGCCCTGTTAAAACTTATAAGCTTCCTTAAGCGGATATAGTCAATCCCGAACAATCGAGACGTGAATTCCATCAATAATTAATATTTACCATATAATTAATATATCTATCAAACTCACTGGGACTATAAACTCATAAAACATCACACCCTCTAATGAATCAAAATAATGAATATTAAATATACGTAAATAATAATTATTTCAGAATTTAAGAGCATAAATACTCATAATAACCTTAAGGTGCGAATTAATTTATTTAGTCAGTATAAAATTAATTACTCAAACGTGGTCATGTTCAATACACACAAAGTGTACTAGCATAGCAAGTCGGAACAATAGATGACACTATTATCTGTTCCCCGTAATCAAGACAGGTCTACTAAAACTCTATGCTACAGTCATACTGATGGTGTCACGCCCCAAAATCTAGGGCTTATCTCACAATATAGTTCCACACATGCATAATGCAAATCGCCTCAAGGCGTACAACACTTTCCTTCAGGGACAGGCAACATATACATATATACATGATTTTATCAAAAAGGGAGAACTAAGAAATAGTCTTCCACCACCACAGGTAGCACTAGATCATCTCCCCATTATCATCAGCATCATCACCTGAAAAAGGTTTTAACAAAATCCCACTAGGCGAGACGAAGCCCAATAGGAACAAACCATGATGCAATAATACAGGATATGCAATCTCATAACATGAATTTGACTCAACCACCTGAGTCTCAAAATGGTTTTACATTAGAAAACCCTGGAGTTTTCCCCATCAAATTCTCATCTTTCAACAATACACAAAATGTTTATCAATTACGAAAAAATGGTAACAAAACATTATTTTCCTTCTCGGAACACACAACTGAGCTATATTGTAAATAAATCCTATGTACCGACTCTGTCATCCACACAGACAAAGGCAACAACTGTAGACTCCTGTCCATTACCCCTGTCCTAAACCATTTAAGGCCTGCAGGATAATGACAAGTTCTATACGGAGTCACAACAACGACCACTTAGTGTACGGGTACAACACCCGTGGGTACTAAGCACCCACCGCCTCGTTTACGGAGATTAGCCCGAAGGTACGTAGGCACCTACGCTGCGCACATTTTTGAATTTCCACCGAGGAGCAATGTAAGCCCAAATCCACACACACGGTACATCTATAGGATTATTTAACAAAAACATTACGTAGCTCAACTACGAAATCATTTAAAATAGTTATACATCAACATGTATAAAAGAGATCCAGTGGCCCTACCGCCACGTCATCCATCAACATGGAGACCATCAATTTCATCAAACATTTTCAAAATGTTTTTCCTCATTTTTGGTCAAAACGTCACAAAATCTGAGACTCAACCCTAAAGGCTAGTTCCAAACCTCTAAAATTTTAGTTTGTCAAAGAGTTTCCAAAATCACCATTTTTCAAACCACCTTTTGAAAAACAAATAACCATAAGTTCATATTAGGAAATAAATCGTATTAAAAGCTCAAAACATGCTTTTATCCATACAACGAGGTCTAAACATGAAATATGACGTTTAAGGGATTTTCAACTAGTGAAAAGGTATGAAATTGCATAAAACACCCTTATACAACAACGTTGCCTAGAATCCTACCACAAAGAGTCAGAAACTCGACGCCTCAATCCACGTGCAAAAATGAATTTCGACGAAACAAGATTCTGCCCGGATGAAAGCGGAGTCCATAGCGTGGATAGTAGGGATCCGCAGAGAGATTGCCGAAAACTAAGCCCCGGGCTCTTAAAAATCTAGAGAGAAGGAAGAGGAAATGAAACTTAACCTTGAAGAAAAGTTTTTCAAAATATCTAACTCAAGTTAGATATTTATAGCATCAGCCTCGTCCAGGGGGTTAGTCGACTGAACCCACTAGTTCAGTCAACAGGAAAGGTTCTGGAAAAGCCAAAAAGCCACCACCGACATAAGTCAGTCGACTGGACCTCCCAGGTCAGTTAATTGAAAAGCTACCGGGGGGCATCAGTCGACTGGAAACACCCCATCAGTCAACTGAAAAGCTTCTGCTAAGCTTCAAAACATTCCAATAGCCTGTTCAGTCGACTGATTCACCCACATCAGTCGACTGGACCCCTGTGCCAATAGAAAAAAACTTAAACGAAACTCGAGAAAACATTAAAACACATATGCACATGCAATTCTATGATGTTTAAAGCTTAAATCATTCATCGATGGTGTACATGTAGTGAAACAAAACACGGTGTGCATAAATATATCATAAAAGGAAAAGGACCGGGTCTCACAATTCTTCCTCCCTTAAGGAATTTCACACCCAAAATTCACTATAAGGCTACATGGTAAACAACTCTGGATACCTAGCACAAACCCCAGACTCAAGCTCCTAAGTCGCTTCATCAACCCCGTGATGAAGCCAAAGGACCTTGACATATGTG
The DNA here is from genome assembly GCA_032360265.1 of Heliamphora ciliata. Lineage (NCBI taxonomy): Eukaryota > Viridiplantae > Streptophyta > Magnoliopsida > Ericales > Sarraceniaceae > Heliamphora > Heliamphora ciliata. Next base: position 3,887 of record JAUMHN010246211.1, on the reverse strand, counting down.
ATAGTTCTCCCCCGTAGCACTTGCTCATTCGTATCCAGAATCTTTACTGGGCATTCCTCATACGTAACGTCCTCGTTGATCTGCAACTCAGCCCAATCCAGTACGCGTGACAGGTCAGGCTCATACTTTCATAGCATGGAAGTATGAAATACGTTGTGCACAAATGCCACCTGAGGTGGTATGGCCAAACGGTATGCTACCTCTCCAATCCTGTCAAGGATCTCAAATGGCCTAATAAAACGTGGTGATAGCTTCCCGCTACGGCCAATCCTCATCAACTCTCTGCATGACGAGACCTTTAGAAACAAATGGTCCCCCACAGCAAACACCAAAGGTCTTCTCCTCTGATTAGCATAACTCTTCTAGCGACTCTGAGAAGTTGCCAGGCGTTGGCGAATCACAGCAACCTTCTCTGTCGTCTCCTGTACTAAGTCGGGTCCCAAAACTGTGGTCTCCCCCACATCTGTCTAACATACTGTCGTCTCCTGTTCTACACGGTCTACCATACAAATTCTAGTGTTCTACAGAGTTTCCCAAAACTGTGGTCTCCCCCACTGGACTGATAACTGTTGTTGTATGCAAACTCTGTCAATGGTAGATGATCCTCCCAAGAACCCCAAAAGTCAAGTATATAGGCTCTCAATATGTCCTCTAAAATCTGTATGGTCCTCTCAAACTGACCATCCGTCTAGGGGTGAGAAGCGATACTGAATATCAAGCTCATCCTTAGAGCCGTCTGAAGACTCTGCCAAAAGCGCGATGTAAAGTGCGGGTCTCGGTCAGATACAATGGTTACTGGCACCTCGTGTAGTCGGATTATCTCCCAGATATACATCCTACTCAATTTGTCTATCGAGTCTTTCACATGAATGGGAAGAAAGTGTGAAGATTTTGTCAGTCTGTCAACCACAACCCAAACAGCATCGTGCCCCTTGGGTGATCTAGGAAGTCCTATTACAAAATCCGTCGTGATATGCTCCCACTTCCACTTGGATATCGACAAAGGCTGCAACAGTCCTGCCAGTCTCTGATGCTTTCCCTTGACCTGCTGACAAGTAAGGCACCGAGAAACGAATCGAACCACATCTCTCTTCATACCCGTCCACCAGAACTGACGACGTAGGTCATGATACATCTTCGTGCCACCGGGGTGCACTGCAAGACGTGAATGATGAAAATCATGTAATACCTCAGCACGTCACGACTCTGGCACAAAAAATCTATCTGTCACCCTCAGACTCTGATCTTGGCTCACAACCCATCCCGTCATATCCTTCCCACTAGCAATACGCTCTCGTATCATCTGAGCCTCCTGATCTTTCCGTTGAGCCTCCAGTACACGTATAATTAGTGCAGGCAATGAAGCTACTGAGAATAAAGCCGCATCCCTCCTTGTCTCCCCGAGACACAAATCAAACTCCCCGACATCTCCAAGCATGTCCCATTCTCATATAGCCAAAGAAGCTAAAGCGCTATGAGATCTCCTATTGAGGGCGTCAGCCATAACATTGGCTTTTCCCGGGTGACACTACAAGTCAAAGTCGTATTCCTCCAATAACTCTATCCACCGTCGCTGGCGTAAGTTTAAGTCTTTCTACGAAAACAAGTACTTTAAACTCTTGTGATCGAAGAAAACCTCAAAAAGCTCACCACAAAGATATGTCACCATGTCTTTATGGCAAAGACCACGGTTGCCAACTTTAGATCCTGTATCGAATAATGCTTCTCGTGGGTCTTCAACTGCCGATATCTATAAGCTACCACTTTTTCTCCCTGCATCAGAACACACCCTAGGCCATCAAGAGACGTGTCACAGTACACTGTATAGCCCAAACCCTGTTAAGGAATAATCAAAATTGGCGCTTTGGTCAATCTCATCTTCAATTCCTAGAATGCCGATCATAGGGCTCGCTCCACACAAAACTCCTTTTCACGTCAAACGCGGCATCGGTGCTGTAAGTCCAGCAAAATCCTTCACAAACCGTCGATAATAACCTGCCAAACCTAGAAAGTTACGAATTTTATAGACATTCTTCGGTCGCTCCCAATTCATCACGGCCTCGGTCTTCGAGGAATCCACAGACACTCCGTCCTTCGACACCACGTGCCCCAGAAATCTCACCTCTGACATCCAAAACTCACACTTCTCGAACTTCGCATACAAGCAATGCTCTCTCAAAAGCTGTAAGATGATACGTAGATGCTCCTCATGTGTCTCTCTCATGGGTGACTAAACCAGGATATCATCCACAAACACAACCAAAAAGGTGTCTACGTACTGATGAAAAATACGATTCATCAGACCCATAAAAGTCACTTGGGCGTTCGTCAAATCGAACGGCATAACTAGAACTCATAGTGACCATAGCGAGTCTAAATGGCGGTCTTCGCTATGTCCTCATCCCTAATCCTCAACTGATGGTATTCAGATCTCAAGTTAATCTTCGAAAAGCAAGTCGACCCTTTCAACTGATCAAACAAGTCATCTATCCTTGGCATAGGATACTTGTTCTTCACCGTCACCTGATTTAACTTCCGATAATCTATGCATAACCTCAAGGACCCATCCTTCTTCTTCGCAAACAGAGCTGGAGCTCCCTAAGGTGACGTACTCGGACGTATGAATCCCTTATCAATCAACTCTCCAAGCTGTACCTTGAGTTCTCTCAACTCAGCTGGTGCAAAACGATAAGACGACATCGAAATGGGAGTAGCTCTTGGTATCAACTCAAATGAAAACTCCACCTCACGACTTGGTGGAATTCAAACAGATCGTCTGGAAAGACATCTGGATAGTCACAAACCACAGGGGGTAACTCCCCTCGAACCCCAACCGTCTTGTCCAACCTGAGATCTGAAAAGAGAAAACCCAGTTTCCCTCGACTCCGAGTAACATCGGGCATAGACAGCAAACTCTCATCTAAATCGCCGACGAAATAAAATCAATCACCCTCCGGCGTGCAAATGGATACCCTCCATCAATCACAGTCAATGAAGGCACGGTAGGTGGTCAACCAGTGCATCCCTAGGATGACATCAAACGTGGTCTTGTTTAGAGTGATAAAGTCAAACTCTAAACAACGACCAGCGACCCCCAAATCACAAGATCTGCACACCCGACTCAACACCACCGCCCCACTGACTGGGGTTTCTACACTCAAGGTATTACCCAATAAATTCGTCTCTAACCTCAATATAGAAGCAAAAGCAATAGCAATAAAAGAGTGTGATGCTCCGGTGTCGATGAGAACACTAGCCCATGATCTAAATACTAAGAGAGAACCTCGGATCATAGAAGGAGCAGCTGCAGCATCAGGTACCGTTGGTGCTCTGGAAGTACAAGGATCAACAAGAGCATATGCTCGGGCCTGGGTGTTGGAGGCAATACTGCCAAGATCATTGTTTTTGTAAATGATTTTTGGTAAAAAAATTAACTGGACGAAAAAACGCCAAAACGAGCTTCAAATAATACTTTTGACGATGAACGATCAAAATAAAACCTGTGCAACCAAAGTTAATTTAGAAGAATACCTTTTGTCAATCTAATCTTCAACTACGACTTGATTCTGAGTTGAAACTCCTTTCAGATCTTCTACCATATTTCCTTATGCGATCCTCCAACGTAGTATGGGCGACGATCCTCCGAGAACTCATACCGGCAGAACCCTGATATATTTAAGTCTTGAGAGATAAAAATAATATCATAATAATAATGATATAAAATCATCAAAAAATAGTTCAGCCTACCCGCATATATATAGGGCTACAGTAGGGACCTGGGGAGTAATTATAAGTTAGACTTCTAGTAGAACACAGACTCCTATTAGAGATTTCTGCAATTTTGGAAAGATATGCATCGATTTCTGTAATTTTCATAAAATACTGAA
>JAUMHN010245992.1:0-19875 GCA_032360265.1 Heliamphora ciliata | reverse complement strand
TTCTACAAATAGGCCTCTACAATTACTTCATCTTGATTTGTTTGGTCCTATGAAACCCCAAAGTCTTGGAGGAAAAGTATATTATTTTGTTATTGTTGATGATTTTTCACGATATATATGGGTTTTATTTCTTACAACAAAAAATGAAGTATGTCATGTGTTGGCAAAACTTTGTAAGAAAATTCAAAATGAAAAGGGCTATTCTTTTCTACACATTCGTAGTGATAGAGGAGAAAAGTTTAAAAATAAATATGTAGAAAATTTTTGTGACCAAAATAGAATTTCTCATAATTTTTTTGCACCTCGAACTCCTCAGCAAAATGGGGTTGTTGAGAGAAAAAATCGATCTTTACAAGAAATGGCACGAACAATGTTAAATGAACACAAAATTCCTAAATATTTTTCGGCCGAGCCAGTAAATACTGCTTGCTATGTCATTAACTGAGTTTTTATAAGATATCATTTAAAAAAAACTCCTAATGAGCTATGGAATGGTAGAAAGCCCAACATTTCTTATTTTCATGTCTTTGGATGTAAATGCTTTATTTTAAATGATAAAGATGATTTAGGAAAATTTTAATGTAAATCTGATGAAGGAATTTCTCTAGGGTATGCTACAATTACTAAAGCTTATAGAGTATACAATAAAAGAACTATGATATTAGTAGAATCCATTCATATAACATTTGATGAAGCTAACCCTTTTTCTTCTCAGATTCTAGATGATGATGATTTAGATATAAATAAAGGAATGAAAGAACTGCAAATCAAGGAAGACAAAGGCAAAAGCATAGAGATTCATGAGTCAAAAAGTCAAGATGAACATAAAAACCTATCAAAAGAATGGAAGACAGTAAATGATCACCCAACGGATCAAATCATAGGTGAACCTTCACGAGGTGTAAATACTCGATCTTCATTGAAAATCATTTGTGATCATCTTGCATTTCTCTGGCAAGAAAAACCTAAAAATATAAATAATGCATTAGAAGATGAATCTTGGATAATGGTCATGCAAGAGGAATTAAACCAGTTTAAAAGAATTGAAGTTTGGAATTTAGTTCCTAGACCTAAAGATAATACAATAATTGGAACTAATTGGGTCTTTAGAAAAAAAAAAAGGATGAAATGGTATTGTTATCCGAAACAAGACTAGATTAGTTGCACAAGGCAATAATCAAGAAGAATGAATTGACTTTGAAGAAACTTATACACCTGTAGCTAAGATGAAAGCCATTCGCATGTTATTAGCATATGCATCGTATAAGAATTTTAAACTTTTCAAATGGATGTAAAGAGTGCTTTTTTAAATGGCTTTATAAATGAGGAAGTGTATGTTGAACAACCACCTGGTTTTGAAGATTATAATTATCCAAATTATGTATTTAAACTAACAAAAGTTGTAACGACCCGGTACAGACCCTAGTTGTAACAACCCTATTGATAACGACCCGTGTAAAGACCCAGTCCAAACCCTAATGTTAGTGGCGGATAGTCCACATGGCCATAGAACACAAAAGAAGTTCAGAACCCTAACTCTAATCGAAAACCCTAAGTTGGGCCCAAAAACCCTAAAAAAATATCCAAACCTCGGGCAACAAAACCTTAACACCCGGAGAGTCTTCTAACAATCTAAATGAAGTAAATATCATGAAATAATAGATAAAAAAATCAAAAAATTTTCACAAAAAAAGTAAAATGACCATTTTGCCCCTAGCGCAGCAAAAAGCCTTAAAAATCCAAATTTTGACATATGGATACCATAAATCAAGGATTTAAGTACAATTAAATGGTAAAAGAAAAAATAAAATCAAAATGACAAAAATGCCCCTTAGTGGCTGACCACGTTGGGAAATGTCCCTAAAAGTGACTTATTTTTTTCTTTTTAGCTTTAAATAGTGAGAAATGCATTAAATGAAGTATTATGATGATCCCAAACTTGTTGGACAAGTAATACATCTAATAATGTAGTGTTATAAGTTAACAAAAGTAATTAAATTATTATTTAAATTCATACACAACAAAATAAGTCAAAAAGCTATATATTTTCAAAATAGCTTAATTTGACTTAAAAGACTACATCTATTTAATCAATTGCTATGAAAATTATAATAATACATAGAAATACTATATTTGTCATAAACATACTAAAGGTCATGAAAACTGAGGCAAACCCCCTGATTGATGGGAATCAAATTTTTTGTCCCCCAATCAGCAACCTAGCCACTTTTAGCTTCCCAAATCTAATTTCTTGTCCCCTTAAAGCTTGAACAACAATAAATGAACCCATGTGAGCCCATGTGAATGGAAGAGAAAAATAAAGAAAAATGTACCTTAATTAATTTTGTTGTCTCCCCTTGTCCCTTAACCTTTCCCTATTTAAACCAAGCCCAAACATCTCTTCTCCCCTTCAAAATTTCGTGCATATAGAGAGAGAAAGAGTGGGTTGAGTGTTCTTGAGGGTTTGAGAGAAGAGAAAAGAAAAAGAAGGAAGGATCCAAAAAGTCGGGTCTTTGGAGGCCATGGTTTTAAAGCTAAGTCCTAATCCATCCTCCACCATCTTTTGATCTCCCAAATATGTAAATAAAACCTCTAAACCTTGTATCTAATATACCTCAAAACTTCCCCCAACACACCCCTTAAGCCCCTCAAAAATCAACAACCGAAATCAAACCAAAAAGGGGTTGTAGTTGAAAACCTAGGGGCTATTATGTTTGTGAACATTATGAGATGTTGTTGTATGTTGTTATCTTTGATATTTATGACATCTAAGTGTGCTGGAGGCTGCATATTAAAGTTAGAATCACAAGCATGCAAGGAAATGGAACAAAAACATGACATGTCACAAGTAGAAGACCTAAACCCTAAGAGGCTTGATTTTCTAGAACCTTGATATTTCTGCCCTGAGATTTGAAATGCCATAACTCTCTCTAGAAAATTGATATAAGCATGAGTGTTAGGTCCAGAGTTATATGTTTGTGTTATATGTCATCCAAAATTAGTTTCAACTCATTTGAACAACCAGAACTCGAGATATTACAATTTTACCAAAGTGTGTCAAATTCTGACCTGTCAACATGACTGACTTGGAAACCCTATTTTACGATGAGATCCGAACTTTGGTCAAAACATAAAAGTTGTAGAAAACATGTATATCTATCTACCCATGAAGAATGAGAACAAAATATTGTGGTTTGATAGGTCAAAACCCCTTTTAAATTCTCTGTTGATTTTCAGTCCCTGAGGAACATTCTGTCACATATTTTTATATGATCCAAACCCCTATTTTTAGTGATCTCTTACAAAAGTAGTCTAAATGAACTTTGTAGATAACATATTGATGTATTATCTACCCAAAAATCAGAACTTAAAGCCTCGGGATGGTACCCCAAAACCGTTTTAAACTCTCTGTCTAAAATCGGCTCTGCTGAGTTTTGGCGGCTGGCAGAACCCACTTTTTAAAATGGCCAAAAAGACTAACTTGTTTCAAATAACAACCCTTAACTTAAAACATGAAACTTTTAGGGAACTTGTTAAACTAGAACATACTAAAAAATGGACTCATTTGGACTTAATTTGATACCCCAAAACCGAGAGAAACAGAAGTTAGTTTTTGGTAAAAATCTGGAGAAAATGCTGAACCGTTTTTGGTAAGTATAAAATGTTTATCCATTTGCCTTAGGATTTAACCTTAGTGATAAACATGAGACTTGTAGAAAATATTTTTATCTAAATGGTGTATAAAAATCATAGCTTGAATCTAAGTCTAGATACCCCAAAAACCTGTCGCCTCTTTTTAATTTAATACTTGACTTTTGGCCTTAAATTTTGTTAAGTGTGTGCTTGAGTACCTATCACTATGAGATCCGAGTTTTTGTGTGATGTTTGATTTTGATTAGTTAATCAGTGCTTTTATGTGAATGTATGATGATTTAGAACCCATGCTAATATATCTGAACCCTATCTTGAGAATTGTGCTTCACATGCTTGTACGTTATGCTTTGCGCAATATACCATGAGTCTTGCTATGTTAGTTGATGCCATGCCATAAGTAGTTATATTTGTGATCCATATCATACATTATTGACATTGTCACTTGCATCCTGACATATTGGAGTCCATCTGTATAAACCGTTGTTGGGATGGGCTGTGTTGAGATAGTCAATTCTTGGTTCTGTATCTAGGGCGTCCCTAGTTGCCATTTTCGAAAATATTTTGGGATGTATTCCCCTTGTACGCCCTAGGTGCGTCCCCAGTGTTTGAAATGGTTTATGGATACTGTTGGGCACCATGGGTTCGTCGCTAGCATTCTGATAACTTAGACTTTGGGTAAGTCGGAGATAGCCTGGTTTGGCTGACCTAATCCCATGGGGTAATTCGGAGGCCTTAAGTCGGTTGGCTTAATCCCACTGCGGTGGTAATTCGGAGAGAGCCTGATTATGGCAGACCTAAACCTCTCGTCGTGGTACTTTGTATAATGTGAACATTTCTTGAAATCTCTTAGACTTTGGGTTGACACTGCGCGAAGGCATCATGACTCTTAAGGTGGGATCGGTTGGCTTGGAATAAGGGTGGTTGTATATTGGATGGCGCGCCCCTACGCCGTTGCCATTAAGTAAAACAGCTGTGGCATGAAACCCGATCACGCATTTACTATTCGCAATGAAGCTCGATGATGGCTTTGGTGATCAATTTGTCCAATGAAGTCTACTCTGGCGATTCCCGACGTGAAATTCCTGTTTCTTATTTGGGTGCACTTTGGGTTGGGCATCTGCATTTCATACATGCATGTTTATTGATTTATCTACTATCCTATCATAAATTTGTCTGTCTCCTTTACTATAAACTGTACTGGGTGTTATATGGTATGTGCTGCGGTGAATTTTGTGCTGTGAGATTAGTTAGAAAGTTGGAGTGTTTTGCTTCTGGGCCTTGGCTCATGGCATTCGTGCCACAGGTAGGAATTCTTGGAGGAAGTCAGCTCAGAGGGAGAAGAAGAGTTGGAAGAACAAGGTGAGCCCCAAGAGCACTCGAATCCAGCTGATGCATTCCGAGGAGTCGAAACTTCTGCTTTTCATTTTTATATTCAAATTTCTCGTCTTTAGTGTAATTGTTGAAATTCTTGGTAGAACTTTAATACTTATGTACTTTTGAAAGGTTTAGAATTCACTTATAATGTAATAAATAACGTATGTAAATATAAATGTATGGTTAGAATATCCCTTTATTTATATTTATGTATATCCCGACGTGCCTAGAGGACGGGGCGTCACAAAAGCATTGTATGGATTAAAACAAGCTACTCGAGCTTGATATGATAGACTAAGTAACTGTTTGTTAGAAAATAAATTTACAAAAGAAAAGATTGACACAACTTTATTCATAAAAACAAACAAAGAAGATTTGCTCATTGTACAAATATACGTAGACGATATTATATTTGGTGCTACTAATAAAAATCTATGCAAGGAATTTTCTCTATGTATGCAAAACGAGTTCGAGATGAGCATGATGGAGGAGCTCACATTCTTTCTTGGACTCCAAATCAAGCAAGCAGAGAATAGAACTTTCATCAACCAATTGAAGTATGTACGTTAATTGCTCAAGCGCTTTAAAATGGAAGAAGGAAAGGTTTTGGGAACTGCAATGAGTCCCTCAACCAAACTTGACAAAGATGAGCAAGGGAAACTGGTAGATACTAAACTCTACTGAGGTATGATTGGTAGCTTACTTTATTTAACAGCAAGTAGACCTGACATAATGCTTAGTGTATGTATCTATGCATGATATCAAGCATGTCCTAAAGAATCACACTTAATTGCTGTAAAAAGAATCTTAAGATACTTAATTGGCACCATAGATATAGGCTTATGGTATCCTAAATTTACTTCTTTTGAAATGATTAGTTATTCTGATGCGGTCTTTGCTGGTTGCACAATTGACCGCAAAAATACCAGTGGCACATGTCATTTCTTAGGAAAATCTCTTATCTCTTGGTTTTAGAAGAAACAAAATTCTGTTTCCTTGTCTACCGTTGAAGCCGAATATGTGATTGCAGGTAGTTGTTGAGCGCAAATTTTATACACGAAACAACAACTTCATGACTTAAAATTAAAATACGATGTTGTGCCGATTAAATGTGATATTACAAGTGCGATAAATATTTCTAAAAATCCAATTTTGCATTCACGAACAAAACATGTTGAGATAAGACATCATTTTCTTCGTGATCATGTACAAAAAGGTGATATCTTTTTAGAATTTGTGAGCACTAGGGAACAACGGGCGGATATCTTTACTAAACCTCTTAATAAGGATCTCTTTATCATTATTAGATGAGAATTGGAACGTATGCATGTTCGTGAGGTTGTATAATCTTAATTAAAGAAGAATTTTAAATAAAATTGAACCTTTTTCATCTTAGGGACTGTTGAAAATCACAAACTGTGAAAACACACAGTCCAGTTGACTGAGCCCCATTTTCCAGTCGACTGGACAAATTTTTCTCAGTCCAGTCAACTGAACATACTACTCCAGTCGACTGGACCGACGGGGCTTTTAAAACCTGGGGAAGCCGAACAGGTTTTCTATTCTATTATTTCATTTCTCCTCTTGGTTTCTCTCTCTTAAGGCATGAAAATACTAGGTTTTTGACTTGAAAAGAGTTCCAACTAAAACCCCTCTCTCACACCACCATTCTACCTCTCTTGAATCTTCCATTTCCATCTCTCAAAACCCATCCATGGCACCTAGGGTTAGAGGAGGTAAAGGTAAATCCTTTGCTAGAGATGATCCCACCAGTGAAAATGACCAATGGTTCAATTCAAGTAACGCCGAAATTCTCTACAAGTATCATCTTCAATCTCTAGATCCTATTTTTGGTAAGATCCTCAACATAGATTCATGGATGCTAATTTTCCTCATGTTTTACGTCTCTTCAATAGAATGGGTTGGGCGCCATACATTTTCTATCAACCAAAGAGTGTGTACCCTCAAATTACACGGTTACTTTATGCCAATCTTTCTCAAAAACTTTCACCAAATTCAAATGATCATTACATTCACTTCACTACTTACCTCTATGGGAAAACTTATAAATTTTTCGATAAAAATATAGCAAATCTTTTTGGAATGGGTCGAGGAGACTTCTTGTGTCCACAAATTTCATCTCAATCATGGATCATAGCACAAAACTTCACTCCTGAAACCTTTTTACCCATGATCATGACTGATCCCCCACTAAATTTTTCACTCACCCCATCTTACTATCAACTCACACTTGAGGCCAAAATTTTACAGCTCATCATTACATACAACATATTGCCTCGTAGTGGATCTCGTACCTATATTTCGTATCTTGATTGCTTTATATTGTGGTGCATTTACACAGAAAAATGCCTTGATCTTCCATCCTTAATTTGTCAATGGATGCTTTCTAAGGAAGGGTCCAACCATACTCTTCCATATTGAGATTTTCTCACACCTCTCTTTGAGTCTTTTGATTTTTCCCCATCTCCTTCAAATTTTTTTCCACCCAAAAATTTTAATTTTCTTACCACTACAACCTTGAAGCAAATGGGTTATCGTTTACAAAATGGACAGTGGCTACCCAAAAATCAAAGGCAAGCTCCTCAAGTTGCCCAAGATAGTGATGAGAAAGCCGAGGCTGCTGCCTATGCACATGATGATGCTCCTCCACCTACTTCTCCTTCAGCCCATCCACCTGCTCCTACCATTGCTCCTATTGCTACTCCTGATCCATCCACCAAATCTTTTTTCAAGAAATTGGTAAAGTCTTTCTCAAAAAGGGTTGACAAACAATTTGCCAAAATCAACACTCATCTCACTCGTCTTGAGGATGCCTAAGGTGTTCCTCCCTATGATGCTTCTTCACCCGAGGATGATGGTGATGGTGATAGCAATGCCGACGAGGAAGATTCTAGCTCTACTTTTTGATAATGCCAAAATGAGGAGAAACAAGCGAGCACAAAAAGGGAAAGCATATTGAAAGCAAGCATCTTTATTTTTCTTCGCATCTTTATCTTTTAGAGAGCATGTATTTTGTATTTTGGATCATGTACTTATGCTACTCTTATACTCTTGGCTTTTTAATATGGTTTATCTTATGGTTGTGCTTGGATCTTATGCAATTATGCTTGGATATAATTTATGGTTGGATATTGGATATATATGATGTTACATTCAAAAGAAAAAAGATATACTTGAAATGAAATTCAATGCACATTGTAAAGGGGAGTTCTTCAAACTTATTTTTTCATACTTATTGATTGGGAGAACTTTACTTAAGCTTTCCTACATTATTTTACTTTGTGTTTGTCATCATCAAAAATGGGAAGATTGTTGGCCTAACAAGGCTTCAACGACAGTTTTGATGATAACAAACCTATGTATCTAATTGTGTAAATTGAGATTATTTACAGGAAATATACGCTTAGCGCACAATTCAAGATACAAGATGAAAGCCATGACGCACAATTCCAAATCAAGTTCTTTGGAAACAAGTGTTTTATACAAATGCAAGAGTTAAAGAAGGATTGAAGAACACATTTTAAATTTTAGGATCTATGTACATTCTCTAAGTTCATGAATATTACTTTTGAAGCTCATAGGAGTCCTAAAACTCTTAAATATTTTTTCCAAAACATAAAATGATCAAATTTTTTTTCGAAAAATAAAAATATGAATTTTTAATGATTTAGTCGACTGAGGCTTTATATCCAGGCGACTGATTGAACTGCCAAAAATTAATTTTCATATCTAAAATAGTTCAATCGACTAGCCCTTGAGGTCCAATCGACTGAAGTATGGTCCAGTCGACCGAACTAGTCTATCCAGCCGGCCGAACAAGTTAAAATTCGATTTTTTGCTGAAAATGGCTAGTTTGAACTTACTCTATTTAGCCCAACGTCTAGTCTAATTTTGAGGCCTATAAATAGAGCCCTTGAACTCTTGTTTTATTCATTAAAAGCCTCTCAATCATTCTTTCATATACACTCTCTTAGTGCTTCAAATTCTTGAGTTTTTCATTCATTTTTTTTTTTTGAAGAGAAAAGATCATTAGTTTTCTCCTTGAGCTTCATAGTCATATTCCATTGAGAAGTGAGTTAGAGCGTTTATTGCTTGTACTCATCTGCTCATTGTAGGATCATTCTCTTGTACTACTTCTTGTTGTTATATTGTATTTGCAAAAGGCGTTTATCAAAAGAGGCTAATCCACCTACAAGAATTGGATTGCTTGAGAAGGGTACATTCTCAAGAGAGACTACTTTGCCTAGACTAAGGATAAAGGCTCCTCCGTCTATTGAAGGAGAGGTAGTAAGAAATCCTCATAGCAGTTGGCTTGAGGCAAGGAGGTAGGCCATTGCGCCGAACCTTGTAAAAATCGTGGTGTTCTTCTTCTTGCTTGCTTATTTCCTTTATTTACTTTATTGCTTGTTATTACATCACATACATTTGCATTTGAATCATTTATTATTTATTTCTCGCATCCATTAATTTTGGAAGCTAGAGAGTTTTGATTTCATTTTACAAGAAACATTGTCAAATAAAATATTCTTGTGGTTTAATCAAGAAGCCATATTAAAAAATTATTATACTCGTAAATTAGAGTTAAAAGCTATACTTATTTTGTTAAATCAAGAAGAGTGTTATATTTGATTAACAAGAAATTTTAAATGTTGTAAATCTACACTTGTACTCAAATCATTCAACAAAAAGATTTTTTTTGTTCAATACAAATTCATTCGCGATTTAAATATTTTGACAAAAAGTATTTGTTTATAAGATCAATCAAATTCATTTGTGATTTAATCTTTAACAAGTAGCTTTACTTGAATATTTACTTGTGCATTAAAAATCATATACTTGTATTTATTTGAACTAAGATTTTTTAAATATCCAATTCACCCCCCTCTTGGGATTTCACACATACTATCAAGCCGTTGTCTCTAATGGAAGTCCCCAAAATGAATCGGGTAATCCTGAATAACTCATCATTGACCTTACCATCTCCATAAAAGTCTTATTATTTCTTTCTGCTATGCCATTCTAATGCAGAGTGCTCGGTGCAGTCAATTGAGATATAATCTCTTTTGATGACAAGTAATCCCTAAACTCTCTAAAGAGGTACTCCTCACCACGGTCGAATTGTAGTGATTTGATGCTTTTACCTAAACGCTTCTCTACCTTTGCCTTAAATTCTTTGAATTTTTCAATGTATTTAGACTTACGGTGCATCAGGTAAATGTATCCATACCTTGAGTAGTCGTCAATGAAACTGACGAAGTAGTTAAAGCCACTTCTAGCCCAGATTATCATAGGACTACACACATTATAATGAACTAGTTCCAATGGTTCTTCAAATCTATAGCCTTTGGCCAAAAGGGGCCTCTTAGTCATCTTATCCTCTAAGTAGGATTGATAGACTGGAAGTGCCTCCACTTCTAATGAACCCAAAGATCCATCTTATACCAGTCTATTTATCTTTTTTAGATTAATATGACCTAAGCATAAGAACCAAAGAAACGTTTGGTTCATTAAAAAATGAAATTTTCTCTTATATGATAAATTAGATGTGTTATTCAATTTAGTTAGTTGCAGAATAAGAGAGATAAGAGATATAACATACAGATCATCCACCAATATACCAAAACAAATAAAACGTTTATTTTTTTTTAATAACCACAGAATCATTAAAATGAACAGAATACTTGTCCTTTATTAAATTAGAAACTGAAATTAAATTTCTTCTAATTGAAGGTACATAAGATATTCTTTCAGAATTAAAATCCTATCTCTACTAAAGTTGAGAGTGACATCTCCTACTACAACTGCTGTCACCCTGGTATTATTGCCCATATCCAGGTATATTTTCCTATCACTTAGCTGTCTAGTTTCTTGAAACCCCTGTAAAGAATTGCAGACATGATTAATGGCTTCCATATCTACACATCAAGTACCGATAGATAACATTGCTAAATATGTTTCAACCACTAGTGAACAAGAATTACCTAGTTTGTTTTGCTTAATGAGAAAAATCGGGCACTACTTTTTCTAATGCCCAAACTGGTTATAGTGATAGCACTTACCTCTCGACTTCTTCACACCATCTTTTGGTCCCTTAATTACTTTTGGACCTGTGCCTCCCTGTTTCTGAACTTTTTTCTTTTTCTTACCTTTCGACTTAGAGGAAAAACCTTTTTCAGCCACATGCACAAAACCTGGCTTCCTAAGAACACTCTCGGCTGGTTGAAGTTCTTTAAGAAGTTCTGCCAATGAAAAGCTGAGCTTATTCATGAGATAATTTAGGCAAAATTGCTTAAAGTTATCATGCAGTAACTGGAGTATGACATCGACCTGGGTTTTTCCATCAATTTTAACTACTAGAATCTCCAGTGCATTGAAAAGAATGATCATCTACAGAACATGATCCCTAACTGGGGTGCCTTCAGCCATGCTTGTATTCATAAGAGACTTTATGCCCACCTACCTAGCAACACGATTTTAATCCTCAAAGATTTCTTTGAGGTTCATAATCAAGTCATATGCACTGGATATAGACTGATGCTGATGCTGCAAAACATTTGACATAGAAGCCAAAATGTAGCATCGAGCCATCTGATCAGCTTTATGCCACTTCTGATGGGCTTAGATTTATTGTTCGATCTCCCCCTCATCAGGTACTGGTGGATAAATCTTAGTCAATACAAATTCATAGTCCTTAGCAGTTAAGACAATATCCAAATTCTTTTTTCAGTCTACATAGTTTAGCGCCATTAGTTTTTTTTTTTTTGAGTATTGACACGAATAGATTGAAAGCCATTTTAATCCTGAGAATTACATAATTAAAAATAATCATTAATTATGACGAGCAAAATTTTAAATTTATTTTAAAATTGGTTCCCTCTACCATTTAAAAAAAAATTCACCAATAGCCTAATATCCTGTGAATAGCATGCCTCGATGGAAAGACGTCTACTATCCATCGTTTGTCCAGACAAGCCAATTCCTATTAATTTTACTATCTAAACAACTGACCTTACCAAGTAAAATTATATAGTTAACATAACTTCGGTCCAGTAAATAATAGCAGTGACTTAGATGGAAAAAATTCTATTATTTATAGTTAAGTGTTAACCATCACGTAATTTCGAATCAACTACTTCGCAATGAACCCTTTAGATGGAGAAATGATTCACACTAACAATTATTTAGAATTATCCCTAAAGGTGGCTAGTACAGGCGAAACTACAATTAATCCTGTCTGATGGAGATGAAGGCCTTACTGTCAACACGCAGAGTTAATTACAACGCTTACAAACTAGTAATAGAAATCGCGTGATTTATCTGTGAATAAATTTTCTTTCCCACTTAGATTCTTAAAATATTTTTTAGGGTTATAAAAATCCATTTAATTAAAATAAATTTATTAATTTTGAAAATCACACGATTTGAAAAATTTTAAAATATTTTTTCGTATACACGATGCAAAAGATTCTGGTTTGCCAAATCATCTTTTTGTGTTTTAATGCGTAACAAATAAAATAATCGATGATTGCACAGTTTTTTCTTTAACTTTATAGCTAAGGTAGGGATTAAATGTATTTAAAATATTTTATTTTTATGTTACATATTTTTCAAAAATAAAAATTTATTATGATTAAATATTTTTCTATTTAATTAATCCAAAAATCAGAAATAATTTTTACGTTTTTAAAATATATCTGATTTAACAAAAATAATAATCTTAAACGTGTTATTTTGTAAAAAAAATATCTAAAGTTTTTCTATTTAATTAAAAAATTTTAATTAAAAAACTTAATTTTATTTTTCTTTACAAAATTTTAATTAAAATTGAATTTTCTGAATTAATTAAATTAATAGAAAAAATAAAATAGATATACATCATCCACATAGTTTATATAAATAAAAAATGCAAGATATGTATATATATTCCGATTTTATGGTCAAACAGAAACTTTAATGAGTTTCAGTCTCTTGTTCAAAGATAAGTTATAATCTTTCAATCCTTATCTAAATCAGCTTCTGGCATCCATGTTGCATCAGGATTCCTCAATATGTGGTGTTATACATATACAACACTCCCAAGCCTCAAAAATATCAGAAAATTTCAACCAAAATAGCCCCGAACAAGCACCACCACCGGTGCCGTTGGCGCCGCCACAAGCCGTCGATTTACGTAGCTTTTACTGCCTCTCCCAAACTCCTTTCTCAATGCTGTTTTCTTCCAAAAAGTAGCTCTTGAAAAATGCTATTTTTCTATAAAAATCCAAATTCGTAAAAAGCTCAAAAAATAACTTTCGATGGCCGTCGAAACTGCCCCGCCGCCCAACATGCATTGTCGCCCTGTTGCTGCCGCCCATTTGAGATTTTTCTATGGTAGTTTTAGTTCCCGTTTCCACCTATTTTTAGCACTGATATCCAGCAGCATGTTGCCTTAAAAAATGCCTCGAAAATAATCCCAAAAAGTCTCAAAAATAGCCCCAAAACAGCCCAATGCTGTCGCCGAATTTTGCCGCCTTTAGCCGCCTATTTTGTCACTATTTTTGCTCTAATTTTTTCATTTCTTTGAACTATTTTTTAAGGTACCATTTACTACTATTTTATGCCTAAGAATTTACTCAAAAATAGTCCCGAGAACATTGTAAAATAACATAAAAATAGCCCCAAATTGCTGCCAAAAACTGCCGCCGTCGGTGCTATTTTTTCGCCAATTTTTTTTACTGATTTTTGGACCTATTTTGGTGATATTTTTAATAAATGAAATTTGCCAAAAATTTATCGAAAAAACCTATTTCAAAATGATTGAAAAACCATCGCGATCCGTGGCCCAAAACACCAGAAACCACCACCGGTCCAACCGGTTATGCCGTTGCCTGTTCTTTATATTCTTGGATATTCAAACTTGTTCTTAAATATTCTAAATAATATTTAAAAATATATTAAAGCTTTTACATCAAAAACTTATGTTCCATAAGCTCACAATCGAACTAAAAAAGCTTAAAATATCACAATCAACGCTCGTGATTAAAAATTAATTAAATCATCATTCAAATCATTCAATCAAACATGAATATAACAATGATCATAAAATCAGGATTAGAACGCCTACAAAACAAAGTTACCATAGCTCTAAATCTATCTGGCCCATCGATTAACCGAAAATAAAATCAAAACAGCTCTGATACCAATTGTTGGAGGTGAACTACTAAGATCATTGATTTATAAACAATTTTTCAAAAAATAAAAACTTGACGGCAATCGACGAAACAGGCTCCTGATAAAAACTTTTTGATGTCAAATGATCAAAAATAAAACCAGTGCCATGAATAGCTTTTGGTCGATTCTCCAACTACGAACTTTGATTTCCTAAGTTGAAGCTTCGGTCAGATCTTCTACTGTATTCCCAATGTGATTCCTGAATGTAGTGTGGGCTACGATCCTTCGAGAATTGAAATCAGTAGAACCTAGACAACCTTAGTCTTGAAAAATAACTTATGATTTTGGTTCAACCTACTCGCATATTTATAGGACTACAGCAGGAACCTGTGGAGTAATTATGATATAGACTTCTAGTATAACTCAGATACCAATCAAACAGTTTCTGCAAATATGTAAGCCTCTCAGCGGTTTCTATAATCATGAAAATCTTGCAGTGGTTTTTGCAATTTTCATAAAATACTAAATTATAGTTCACACCACTAAAGAACTATAACTGCACTCTTAACCATAATCTCAAGACTAATTTATATTGAACTCCTGTTATTAAATACTTAACTTATCTCCCCACATTAATATTCTCAATACCCGCCAATTAAATTTAATTACTGTCAATTTAATTTAATCGGCATCTTTAAAATTTTTTATTCCCTTCTACTTAACTTATTTGACAGCCAGATAATCAAATTCACCTGCAGAGTTTAGCCCCTTCAAAACTTATAAGCTTCCTTAAGGGGGTATCGTCAAATCCCGAACATTCGAGACGTGCATTCCGTCAATAATTAATATTCACCATATAATTAATACTGCTATCCAACTCACCGGATTAATAGATCTATAAAAGATCATACCCTCTAATGAATCAAAATAACAAATATTAAATATACGCAAATAATAATTATTTCGGGGTTAAGAGAATAAGCACTCATAATAACCTTATCGTGTGAATTAATTTATATAGTCAATATAAAATTAATTATCCCAATGTGGTCCTGTTCAATACACACAAAGTTTACTAGCACAGCGAGTTAGAATAATAGACGACGTTATTATCTGTTCCCCATAACCAAGATAGGCCTACTAAAACTCTGTGCTACAGTCATACCGATGGTTTGTCCATTTCCATCTAAACTGTGAACCAAACTTATATTTTACAAAAATCTATAATCTGGTCTTTTGTCTACAAGTCGTACTCTACATACCAGATTAAATACTATATAGAATAAATGATAACCATGCATAACATTAAATAAATGATATTGCATACATTGCTCAATAAGATTCTCATAAAATAAAAAAATAATTTTATTAAAATAAAATTAAATACTAAAACCAAAAATAAATCCAAGGTTTTTGGTAAACAACCTTGACAGTGCTATCATTATAACCAGATTGGACATTGAAAAAAGTAGTGTTCAGTTTTTCTCAGTAAGCAGAACAACCAAGGTAATTTTTGTTCACTAATACTTAAAACATGTTTAGCGGTGTTATCTACTGATACCTGGTGTGTAGATACGGGAGCCAATAATCATGTTTGTAATTCTTTGCGGGGATTTTAAAAAACTAGGTAGTTCAGTGATGGAAAAATTTACCTACATATGGGTAATAATACTAAGGTGGTAGCAGTTGCAGTAGTAGATGTCACTCTCAGCATTAGTAGAGATAGGATTTTAATTTTAAAAGATTGCCTTTATGTACCATCTATTAGAAAACATTTAATTTCGGTTTCTAATTTAATAAAAGACAAATATTATGTTCATTTTAGTGACTCTGTGGTTATTAAGAAAAATAAATATTTTATTTGTTTTGGTACATTGGTGGATGATCTGTATGTTATATCTCATATCTCTCATATACTGCAACTAACTGAATTGAATAACACAACTAATTTATCATATAAGAGAAATGTTCCTTCTTTAATAAACTAAATATTACTTTGCCACTTACGCTTGGGTCATATTAATCTAAAAAGGATAAATAGATTGGTAGAAGATGGACTTTTGAGTTCATTAGAAGTTGAGGCACTTTCAGTCTGTGAGTCCTGCTTAGTGGGTAAGATGACCAAGAGACCCTTCTTGGCCAAATGCTATAGAACTAAAGAACCATTAGAACTGGTTCACTATGATGTGTGTGGTGCAATGACTATCCGGGCTAGAGGTGACTTTGAGTACTTCGTCAGTTTTATTGATGACTACTCAAGGTATGGATACATTTACCTGATGCACCATAAGTCTAAATGCTTTGAGAAATTCAAAGAATTTAAGATAGAGACAAAAAAACGTCTGGGTAAAAGTATCAAATCACTACGATTCGACTGTGGTGGGGAGTACCTCTTTAGTGAGTTTAGGGACTACTTATCATCAGAAGGAATTATATCCTAATTGACTACACTGGACGCTCTGCAGCAGAATGGTGTAGCAGAAAGATAGAATAGGAATCTTATGGAGATGGTAAGGTCAATGTTGATTTATTCAGAATTTTTCGATTCATTTTGGGGACTTGTATTAGAGATAATTGCTTATATTCTGAACTTGGTACCTTATAAATCAGTACCTTCTACTCCTATAGAATTGTAAACCGGGCGTAAGTCTAGTCTAAGACATATTCGGATTTTGGGGTGTCCATCACATGTGCTGAAAAAGAATGCGGATAAGTTTGAACTGAGGACAAAAGTGTATTTCTTTGTCGGGTATCTCAAGAGAATGAAAGGTGATTTATTTTATAATCCTAAGGATTAGAAGGTCATTGTTAGTACCAATGTCCGATTCTTGAAACTGAATTATATTATGGACCACATGCTTAAAAGTAAAATTGTTCTTAAAGAATTAAGAGGAAATACCAGTAGAACCACAAGTCACTGATATTCCATTGTCTCGTCGTAGTGGGAGGATTATCGGGGCAGGTGCAGATCCTGAACAGGGTGCTACCATTAACATGCTAGATGAGCATGTGGGTAATAGTGCACAGGATTAAGATTTTGCACAGCGCATTACTGCTAATACACAGGCGCAAGTAGTGCCTCGTTGTAGTGGAAGGGCTATTCATCAACTCGATCGATATATGTTCTTGGGAGTGTCTTTTGACAAGATCGAGGCAGAACTGGATACTAAACCCAATAACTACAATGAAGCACTCCAGCATAAAGATGCAGATCTTTGGCAAAAGAATATGAATTCAGAGATAGAATCTATGTATTCTATTCAGGTCTAGGAACTTGTAGAACCACCTGAAGAGATAAAATCCATCAAATGTAAGTGGATCTATAAGTGAAGGAGGGGAGCAGGTGGGAAGGATAAAACCTTCAAAGCTATGCTTGTTGCAAAAGGGTTCACTTAGAAAGAAGGGATTGATTATGAGAAAACCTTTTCGTCAGTAGTCATGCTTAAGTCTATCCGGATTCTCTTATCCATTGCGGATCATTTCAATTACGAAATTTAGCACATAGATGTCAAGACAGCTTTCTTTAATGGAAGTCTTGATGAGTGTATTTATATGGTATAACGAGATGGTTTCATAGCATAGTACCAAGAGCACATGTTGTGCAAACTTAAGATATCTATTTATGGACTTAAGCAGGCATCTAGGTCTTCAAATACTCGATTTGATTAAGCTATAAAGTCATATGATTTATATCAAAATCTAGATAAATCTTGTGTGCATAAGAAGCGTGACGGAAGCATGGTGGTCATTCTCGTACTTTATGTAGATGATATTTGGCTCATCGAAAATGATATAGAGGTATTATCTTCAGTAAAAGTATGATTATCTGAGCAGTTCGATATGAAGGACTTGGGAGAAGCCAGCCACATCCTTGGGATCAATCATATGCGAGATTTAAAACAAAGGATGTTGGAGTTATCACAAGTAAAGTATATCGATGATATCCTAGCTCGTTTTAGCATGCAAGATTCTAAAAAAAGATTTCTCCCTTTCAGGTATGAAATTACTCTATCCAAGGATCAGTCCCCTAAGACACTTGATGAGATAGAGAAGATGAAGGTGGTTTCTTATGCTTCAGCAGTTAGAAGCCAAATGCATGATATGCTTTATACAAGACCCGACATCTACTTTGCCGTTGGCATTGTTAGTAGATATCAGTTTAACCCAAGACAGAGCATTGGACTGCGGTAAATAATATAATTAAGTACCTGAAAAAGACTAAGGATTATATGTTAATTTACTAAGCAGATTATCTAGTACCTTTGAGGTACACAGACTCAAACTTCTAGTCAGACAAAGATTTCCATAACTGTACCCCAGGATATGTGTTTACCTTGGGAGGTGGAGCTATTACTTGGAGGAGTATCAAGCAGTCCTGTATTGCTGATCTACTATGGAGGCCGAGTACGTGGCAGCTTCTGAAGTAGCCAATGAGGCCGTTTTTCTTAGGAACTTCCTGTTTGATCTATACGTGATGCCTTCAGTTCAGTCGGCTATTACACTTTACTATGATAATAGTAGAGCGGTTGCAAACTTGAAGGAGCCAAGAGTCCACAAGAAAGGAAAGCGCATTGAGCGTAAGTATCACCTGATACAAGAAATTCTACAGAAAAAGTGATATTGTTGTGACCACGATTGAATCATGGGACAACCTTACTGATCCTTTTACAAAGAACCTACCGACTAAGACTTTTGATTGTCATGTAGAGAACATGAGAGTCAGATGTATAGTAGCATTGTTTTAGTATGAGTGGGAGATTATCAGAGTTGTATACTAAAAACCATAGATTTTATTTAGTTTTAGTATTTAATTTTATTTTAATAAAATTATTTTTTTATTTTATGAGAATTTTAACGAGCAAAGAATGTAATATTATTTCTTTAATATTATACACGGATGTCTTTTATTCTATACAGTATTTAATCTAGTATATAGAGTGCGACTTGTACACAGAAAACTAGATTATAGGTTCTTACAGAATATAAGTTTTTGTTCACAGTTTAGATGGAATTGGATAAACAATCGGTACGACTGTAGTACAGAATTTTAGTAGGCCTGTGTTGGTTACGAGAAACAGATAATAGCGTCATTTATTGTTTCGACTCGCTGTGCAGGACCATATTGGGTAATTAATTTTATACTGACTATATAAATTAATTCATACCCAAAAGGTATTTTGAATACTTATGCTCTTAATCCCGAAATAATTATTATTTGCGTATATTTAATATTCGTTATTTTAATTCATTAAATGGTGCAATCCTTTTTCGGTTTATAGTCTCAGTGAGTTAGATATGTTAGGGTTGGTAGACTGAAAACCATATTTTTAGTATTTAATTTTATTTTAATAAAATTAAATTTTCATTTTATGAGAATCATTATGAGTAATGTATGTGTATCATTTCTTTAATGTTATGCATGGATGTCCAATATTATGTATAGTATTTAATCTGGTATGTAGGGTACGGCTTGCACGCATAAAATCAAATTTTAGATTCTTACAGAATATAAGATTTCTGTTCACAGTTTAGATTAGAATGGACATACCATTGATACGACTGTAAGACAGAGTTTTAGTAGACCTGTCATGGTTACGGGGAACAGATAATAGCGTTGTCTATTATTCTGACTCTCTGTGCTAGTATACTTTGTGTGTAGTAAACAGGACATTTGGG
>JAUMHN010245883.1:0-19880 GCA_032360265.1 Heliamphora ciliata | reverse complement strand
TATACAATGTAGCAATATAATACAACAAAACTTGAATATTGGAGCCAAAACACACAAACATAGATGGTTTAACACTCAACCTT
Organism: Heliamphora ciliata; assembly: GCA_032360265.1. Lineage (NCBI taxonomy): Eukaryota > Viridiplantae > Streptophyta > Magnoliopsida > Ericales > Sarraceniaceae > Heliamphora > Heliamphora ciliata. Next base: position 19,797 of record JAUMHN010245883.1, on the reverse strand, counting down.
ATTATTTTATTATATTGTGTCATACATGCATGTGTATTGAGTGGATATAGTCCCTAGGCCTTACAAATACATCATGAACATCATTAAGCTAGCAAAAATGATTTTAAAAGCTCAAACACTCCCTAGTTTTCAGCCAAAACACACCTCCACCAGATTTTGGTCTTCAAAATATTCTAAAGTGTTGGAAGAGTGAGCTAGAGAGAGAAAGTGAGGAGAAGACTTGGAGTTCTTGAAGTTTTTGGTGTTCCTAAGAGTTCTTCTTTAAAGTTCTTCAATATCCATCATCTTCAACCACCAAATCAAGGTAGAAATAACATCTTTATACATTTATTTTTCCTCTTCAATGGTCTTTTTAGCTCCTAAACACACCAAGACTCACGATCCATGCTCAATGCTCAAAAACCATGAGATGTGATCTTAAACCTTATTCTTATTTTCTCTCGTCAACCATCCACCATCTTTTTTTTTATTTTGATATTTGAATATGGTATATATCTCATATATAAGCCATATTTATGAGAGATATAGCTATGCATGCATAGGTTATGGACCTAGGAACCAAGAAATCACATGAATTCTTCATGTTCAAAGAAATCACACGAGTTCTTCATGTTCGAGGGCCAGACCGTCGATAACACCTTGCCGTCATTGATGACCCGGTTGGACACCTAGTTCGGCTACGTAGTCATCCTACAGCTGAAGGAATGCTCTTTGTCGGTCGGTAGACTTAGTTTGCGTGATAGTGATCAGGGTTAGGATGGTTCACCTTGGTTGGGCGAACCTGGAATAACTTAGGATCTAATCAAACTTAGTAATTTAAATGACCATGCATCATCATTAAAATACCTCCTGTCATGTATAAAGTGTTGTTGTTGTGTGACTTGTTTACATGAAAAATATTTGTATATTGGTGAGTTTTTCTAGTATTCCATGCCAGGTTCCGAAGAGCTAGAAGAGCTTTTTGACGAGTACGTAGACGTGAATATAGAGCCTTGGTTCCTGTGATTCACACTTTCGCCCCTGCCTTCTTCGACCACGTAATACCAGTTTTGCGGTTGTCCACCTATTTCTTGTATTGTTCAATGTACTTCAGGAAGAATTTTATTCAGGTCTGTACTATATAACTCTACAATATTTTGCTTTTTGGCATGTATAGGTATTATCGTTATTTATTTTTTGCAGCCCTATTAGTTAATTGTCACTCTAGATGCTTTCGAGACTCAAGGCATCACATCTTCAACATAGTTTGTCGGTGTTTGTGTGATGCCATTAACAACCCCCAAATGCTAATGCTTGCCTGCACCTTCTTCAACTGCTTTAGAACCATTTCATCTTCTTCTTCTCGTTTTTCTTGCTCTTCTCTTCTGCTGTCCTGCCCCTTCTCAAATTGGGCCGGCTTAAGGTGTTTGACACTTCTAGTTAAGTGCTCAACTCCCTTCCTTGGCTCCTATAGCTCAGACACCAATCCAATGATCTTTCTGACTTCGATAACATATGAATAGCCCTCCTTGTACCTCCAAGGGTCATCTATATTCGTATTCCCTGACATTTCGTTCCATTCTTCTTCATCTTTGATTGCCCATGTATTGTTAATATCTTCTTCTCCTCATATATCCTCCTCTATGTACATCAGTTGATGAGCCGTCCAATATTCTACCCACAAATCTTCATTTGAGTTCTACAATTGCCGGACTAGCCAAAAGAATTCTATCTTGTTCACATGGACTTCTTCATCAAAAAGTTGAGGGAGTGTAATACCGTCCAAAACACTCTTATACCCAAAAAGCTGCGTAGAGACCATAATCGGCCCATCGTCTTCATCGTCGTGCTCATTCTCTGCTGTTGCTGGGTTCTATACTTGAAATTGCACATTTACCCCGTCCAGTTTGTTCATTTCTACCCATACTTCTTCATCCCATTCCTCCAGGTCCCACAATCCTCTTCCTCTACTTGTGAGATCCAATCTTCGTCCAAGTAACACAGAAATGGACCCTCTAGAAGCATCTACAACTAGCTTTGGCTGATGATCTGGGTAGATGTAACAACTCGGATCCCCTATCTAGATACAATTCAAGTTAGGCTGCTTGGCGTGATTTAGCAAAGGATTGGTTGTCAAATTTGGTTTCAAAATAGTGGTTGGAGGTGGGATAACCTTATTGTTAATAAGGTCTTGAATCTCATGGTAGAGCCATAAGTAGTTATTTTTCAAGTGTTCATGGCCCTAAAGTATGAACAATATTAGGAAGGGTTGTATTCGGCGGTAAGGGATTTGGAGGTGGAATTGGGTCCAAGAGCTTGATCAGCCCCTTCTTGACAAGTCGATATGGGACAATAGATAGGAAGATGTTTAGAGGAGTGAAGACTCTCCTCCGCATTCTCGGCTGTGATGGATAATTTTTTTTAGTTGGAGGCGCAGATGTGGAGTTAGGTAGTTCGGACTAGGATTCAGAAGGTTAACTTCATAGGAGAGAGCTCTGTGGTTAGTAAAGGACGTAGGTTGATTCTGGTTGTTGGAGGGGTATGGCCTTCTTGGTTTAGGGTTGGACTCGATCTTCTCAATGTCTCCAGATTGAATAACGTCTTTAATTTGAACCCCAGCATTGAACAACTGCTCGAATATGGACATTGGTTGGGTAATGAGGTATCTCTTCAAGGGGGATTGAAGGTTTTTAACCACAATTCGAACATGTTCTTTCTCAATCGGTCGATTTGTCATTTTAGCAGCCTTTCCCCTCCATCTAGTTAGAAAATCCATAAATGATTCCTTGCTCTTGAGCCTGGTACTTTCTAACTCTCAGGTAGTCACATACAACTGTACGTTATAACTGTAATGGCTGACGAATACGGTAGCTATGTCCTCTAAAGTTCGAGTCTTTGCCACATGCAAGGATAAGAACCACTTTTGAGCAGCCCAAGAGAGTGACCAATGACAAAGTTGAGCCTTTAACTGGTCGTTGTTGCCATTGGTTGCAAGGTTACCGACGTACATCCTTAGATGGATTCTTAAGTCTCCAGTCCTGTCGAACTTCTCTATCTCAGGCATTTTAAACTTTTTGCGGACCTTGGCTTCGAGGAAAGAGCATAATCCCCCTACATCAATCATATATTCCTCGACTCTTTTTGCATTCCTCAGCACCTTCTCTATTTTCTCAATTTTATCGACGAGAATAAACTCACTGAACTGAGCTGCATTCTCTTCCTCCACTGCGGTAGGATGGTGAACACATGGTATAGTGACTTGGGGACCCTCGAGTGTCAGATTCTCTTCCAAAAAATTCTCTCCTTCTCCATCAGGATGATGATTAGTTTGTTCGTTCAAGGCTAGTAACTTGGCCTAAATTGCCCAAATCAGAGCCTACACTGGTTCTGGACCTAGGTATGTTGGTCCACGGCTCTTTATACATCCATAATAACCTTCATAAAGGCAGTCATGTTTACTTCATTCTCGGTCATTTTTAGTTCAAAAACTCTTTCAAAAACTCTATATAGTCTACCACTAGCTGACCGGGCCCAAATGCGTATAGGATGTGATTTTCCTGACGTAATGATATGATGTGAAAACTATCTAGAACTCAAAAGTGGGGGAAACTCCCCTAGAGAAAAAATGGGCAGCACTTCAGCAAGATATAGTTGATTCTTTGGTCATGGTCCACAGATGAGGAACAAAATTTATATCAAACAAAGACGATGCACTGACCGAGTCCTCAAGGTTAGATAGACAAAACTCCAGAAAGAAAACACGGCAAAGAAAATGGCGTCTCTACCGAGATCCCAAAAAAATGGGTAGAACCCCGAGAGGAAAATTATTCTGAGAAAAGGCATCTCCACCGAGATCCTGAAGAAAATTAAGCAAAACCTCGAGAGGAAAACTAAGCTAGGCAAACAAGGCCACAGTTCAAATTCACAAAAAACATACAATAAAAGAAAACACATAATCCTACGAGTTTTATTTCTAAAGGAAAAAGTTCTAAGCAACTATATGCAGAAAAATGACCAATTGTGTAACACTTAGAGTACCTTTGAATAGAGTAAAGAATATACCTTCCATGTTATGTAGTGGTGCAAGTTATGGTTAAACGTGTTAAGGTTATGTACTAAAAATCATAGTTTTGGTTTTAGTATTTAATTTTATTTTTATAATAAAATTAGTTTTTCTATTTTAATGAGAATCTTAATGAGTAATATATGTGTTTCATTATTTATTTAATGAGGTGCATGAATGTCTTTTATTCTACATAGTATTTAATCTGGTGTGTAGAGTTTGGCTTACACACAGAAGACCAGATTATCGATTCTTGTAGAATATAAACTTGGGAAATTTAATATGAAGTCCCATTTAGGCTTCTTATTTGAGTGTAAGTCCCATTTACTAAATAGGTGATCATGTAAGTCCTCATTTAGTCTGTCATCCCAAAAATACCCCTTCCATTGTATCATTCCCGTTGCATTTTATATACAAACTGACAGCGTATGTTTCCTAAAAAAGATAAAAAATGCTTTGTTGACAAAGCTAAAAATTCAGAGGCCGGAACAAATGTGATTCTTCGCATTTGTTGTGTGTTGCAATCTGTTCACCCACAAAGAAAGACGAAAGATGAAAATCTTGGAGAAGAAAATCCATTTTCCATATATCACCCACGAAGAAAGATGAAAATCTTGGGGAGGACTAAAATCCATATTCCATATTTTCACCCACCGATAAGAATCGCAATTTCTTCGGAGCAGCAAATCGTCGGCGAAGGAAATGAAGACCAAGAGTAAGAAACCCTCCATGAACATTCTTTCTTTTACTCTTTGTAAAAAACGTCAATATGAAACACCCCCCAACTCGCCCCCGAGCTCTGATTCATTCATTTTCATTTTATGCTTGCAAAATCGTCATTATATTGTCAACTTGCATAGTAACTATTCGTATGTGCAATTTCTTGAAATTACAATACCTGCCGTAAGTTCATTATACTTATACAGTAAAATTAGTGGACATTCCATTCCTCCTTCCTACACAACCAAAATAAAAATGGAAAAAAAACACAGTTAGCATATGATAAAATGAAAATATATGAACGTAGACTCGTGGTACCATGTTATCGCATTATCACTATCATCGCAGTTTGTCTTATTATTTTAATATATTCTCACTTTTTATCGCAAATTGTTTTATCCAGTTAACATATTTACATTTTCATACAATGTGTCTTAAAAAATATTCTTATAATCTCACAAGTTGTATGCATCACCATTCGCATAACATAAAAAAAGGCATTTTATCAACCATGTAATTCGTATACAACAAGAAATATTCACATTTTTGTAACATTAACTCTATTGTCGACTAACAAAGAATTCATTTTCCACAAATAAAAAAAAAAAACATCACGGATAAATAACCAATAAATATGATGACCAAAAAAATGGATTCCTAGAAAGTGAATTTCTAATGTTTGAACCGTCATAGAGCCATGATTGAGTCAATGATAACCACATGCCTGATGTGGTTTCTTCTTTTTAAAAAAAATTGGCAAACTAGAAGTTGATAGATAAAAGCATCAACGGTAGCGATGAACCCAAAGGCAATGGAAAGCAAAAAAAAAAAACAAAAAACAGATTGGTATGAGGCCAATCAGGGGGGAGGGGCGATGTAAACAAAAACCAAAAGCTGAAGCCCAACGCCAGGAACCGAACCTAAGGAAGATGCTATCCCACTTGGAGTACAACTTGCATGCTTGTTTATTCCATAGTTGAGAGAGGAGCAAAGCTTATTGGTGCAGTCATGGAGAGCGGCTGGATAATATAGTTATGAATTTTATTCTATCATTTCTGAATGGTTTCCATACCCTAGAGTAATATGTCAATCATTCCATTTATCCTTCATAAATGACCGTTAACATTGATAACGTAACATTCCATAATAAGCTGTTAATCAATGATCATTACATATCTTTCATTTTGAATTAAAATGAATGAGCAAACCTTCCTTATTAATTACAAACGGGAATATGTAACATTCCATTTATAAGGTGCCAAAGTTGGAATGAGTAAAAAATCCATAGAAAATATTTTAAGGGTAAAAAAGTCCCTGATAATATTAAAAGGACCTGGTGGAATAATAGTTCGTTCTATAGGATCTATCTTTAAATAAGTTGTCAAAATAGGACCCTAGACTAATTAATCCTATAAACTTTTGGTTCATAATCTTAGATGAAAATGGACACATTTTCGGTACGACTATAACACAATATTTTAATTGATCTGTTTTTATTACGGGAAACGGTAATTGTTTCGACAATTATTCCGACTCATTGTGCTAGTGTACTTTATGTGTATTGAACAGAACCGCGTTAGGGTAATTAGTTTTATACTGACTATATATAAATTAATTTACACCTCATGGTTATTATGAGTATTTATATTCTTAATCCCGAAATAATTATTAGACACGTATAGTTAGTGTTCGTTATTTTGATTCATTAAAGGGTGCGATCTTTTACGGGTCTATAATCCCGATGAGTTGGATAACGGCATTAATTATATAGTGGATATTAATTATTAACAGAATCTACGTCTTGTGAACGAGATTGATGATACTCCATTAAGAAAGTATATAAGTTTTAACCGTACCAAACCCTGCAAGTGGATTTTATTATCTAACATGTCAAACAAGTTAAGCAAAATTTCTTAAAGATTTTTCGAAAAAGTCAATTAAATATAATTGTCAGTAATTTAATTTAATTGGCGGGCATTTGTAATTTTAACATGGGGAGAATAAATAAGCATTTAATAACAGGATCTCAAATATTTTGATTTTGAGAATAAGGCTGAGAGTGCAATTATAATTTTTTAGTAGAATGGATTATAATTTATGTTTTTATGAAATTACTTCTGGATTGAAGTAGAATTTCATAATTATATTAGGAGCTCGCGTCTTATTTAATCTACAAGTCCCTACTATAGTCTATTTATATGCTGTTATAAAACTTAGTCGCCAGATTATTTATAATCAGTCTAGGGTTTCCACGTATTGTGAAAACTAAAAAATAGGTGGCTAGAGAGGTTTTGAAGAACACGATAGATCAAAGTCCACACTTTGTTCGTGTTTTGGTATTCAAGAATACAACAAAAGGCTTGACTTAGAAATTTGACTTCTACTAAAAAACCGCAGAAACATGTTGACTAAAGTTTGTTGCAGTAAACAGAATCAATCCAACGAGATTTCAAAAGGTATAATTCTAAACTATGTTTGAGATTTATACCAGGTTTTATTTTTAATTGTTCAATATCAAAAAGTTTTAATTCGGAACCTTTATCGCACTTGCCCGTCCGAATTATTTTTTGACTAAAATCATAAACATATTCATAGGAGCGTGCAGCAATAACCCTTTTTTCCGTTCCTAAAGGAGCGTGCAGCTAGAAGGCTTGCTTGCTTCCTCAGCATAGCCTCGAGACAGTAACCTAACCGAGGTATAGGGCAGGTTAAGCTGTGGCAGAAGAACAATGCAAGATGCATGCGAGAATGCAAATTAAAAATTTTAACCAAGAACCAATGATACTTTCAAGTCTAGCCCTTTTATTAGTTTTGGGAAACCAGTTCTTAATGGAGTTGCCAGAAAATCTTGTGGCATTTTTTATTTGGGTTTTTGTAAAGGGAATTCATTTGTTTAATTTAAAAATTTTATAAAAGAGAATAAAACCTTAAAAAAACAAAACATGTGAAATCCCTTTACGTTTGAAAAATGAATTTGCCACTTGATTTTTGAGAAAAATATTAAAAAAAACAAAAATAAGCCACTCATCTTTATCATTATCAGAGAAAAAATGGTTCAAAGGCCAAGGTACAGATCCGGAAAGGTGTTAGGCGCTGTGTTTTGCCCAATCATCAGATTGGCCTCTACTCATCATCATTGGTTCTTAATTTTAAAATTCTCAAATGCATGCATATACAGAAGATGGAAGCAGAGAGAGATCATTTAAAACCAAATAAGAAAATACGTATTCTAATTGTATTTAACACAAAAGAGAAAAGAACACTTTTGTACTAAAAACAAGAAAAGAGAGTCACTAAGCCCTATCATGCTAAAAGTAGACTAAAGAATACTTGTTAAACATAGCGGGGAATGAACATAATATTGTAAATGTAAAATTTAGCCACTGGTATGGTTACCAAAGTTTGTAGTCGAGACTAAAAAAAGTTACGATCGCTATGATAATAAACCAAAAGATCTAGGCCATGTGTAATAATATCGCGACCGTGAAGATGTTAATGCACAATTATCACACCCGAACATTAATTGTCGCTGTCATGATGTTTATAGGCACTATTTTGATGAATTCTACAAATCAGTGAGTTAGGTGCTCGAATGCAGAGTGTTTAACAAAATTTGTAAAATATTTTTAATTGTTTTTAATCAATATAACGATAAACGACAGAATAATTCAAAGAAATAAACAAAATAAGACCATGCGAATAATGAATTTAAAGCGAAAATGAATTTAATTCTAACCTTTCCAAGAGAGATAGAAGGTGTGAAAAGAAGAGTTGTTAGAATTTTTAGGATTATACCTACAATGTGATGATTCAGGCGTATGCTCAAGTTAGGGATAAAGACGCTCGTCTTTCGATCTCCCAATAACTTGAAGGCGAACCAATCTCAATACTCCAAGTGCTAATAGCGTAAACAGAGTGAGAATTTAGGCTTGAATTTCAATAGAGTTTTGATATATCAAAATTCATCCTCTAAAACAGTACTAGAGGTGTCAATTTATAGGCAAACGACTTGGAGTGTTGTCCACTGGTGTGGTGACATGTATAGGTCGGGTTCAGAAGGTTCTATCAAAGTTTACAGTCGCTAGAATCAAAGAAACAGCAGTAGCAAAGAAATGAGCGACTGCAAGGATTTTTAGAGTTTCTTGGTGCTTCTTGTCGCAGTCGAGTTAATCATCATGGCGGTCGCAAGGAACAAAGAAGAAACCGCTACTTTGTGAAGGAATGATATATGCGGTCGGTCGCAAGGAACAAAGAAGAAACCGCTACTTTGTGAAGGAATGATATATGCGGTCGTTTAGAATAAAAGTTATGGCTTGAAGGTTTTGTAAGGGTTCTCTGGTGCACTGAGTTCGAATCATCATTCGGTGATCGTTTGGAGACTTTCAAGCGTCAATCCTCTCGGTTTTCATCATCGAATTCACCCAGATAAACCTAAGATTCGACTAGGTTAAATTGGGATATCAACACCCTTAAACTCAATCGAACTTGCACTCGAGCACTATTCTGGTTAAACTCTAAGTTAGAAGCATGGTTTGCTTCTAGTAAGTTTGTAGGGATGTGGACAAGGGTAAAAACTGAGGTTATAGCCAGTCATCCTAAATAGTGTTTGAAATGAATAGTTATAAATCCAAATAGTTCGATTCTTAGGTTAGTGTGTTGTTTTTTCTTTTGCATATTTAGGACGACAGTATGGTTATGATCCCTCTTATTTTTGTAATACAAAATGTCAATTTTTTAAAATATGAGTCTATCTAATTATTTTACTTATCATTCATGAATTAGTTAGGCATATAGGCTTAAATATGTGAAGCAATTGTGATGAGTAGAGACTAACCATGTGGTTAGGCTAAGCGGTGCCTAACACCGTCCCACTTGGCACCTGTGAGACCCGGTTCCTTTTGTTTTTGTTATGTATATATGTAACGTGTTAGTTTTCGTTTTTAATCGTCATAGAAAATTATGTTTCTATATATTTTATACGTGTGTTGGCTTAGAGTGCATGTTGGTTTCCATACTAGTCCTGCTGAACGTCACAGCAGAAAGTTAGAAATTTTTTTTGGGTAGGACCGCTCAATCCGTCTTTAGACCGCTCGACCGGTCTGTCTGCGTGGGCAGTGTATAAGACAGCTCATAGCCTTAGTTTTTTGAACCAAAGCTTCTCTTGCAAGCTTTATTCTCTCTCTCTCTCTCTCTCTTGAAAGAAAAACTAGATCCTCTACCTTCTTTCTAGCTTTTAGCTTGGTTTGGGGCCAGCTCTTAGTGTGCGGATAGTCAATTCTTACTATACGCGCCGTGGGCTTCACATTTATCCGAATGAAATCGCATTTTGGTGACTTCCATTTCTCGTTGGTGCTTGAAGCATCGAGATTTTGACTCTTAGAGGTAGGATTCTAGACTATCTTGCTTTAAAAGGGTGTTACATGTGATTTATACACATTTTTATTGTTTTAAAATACTATAAATGTTTAACTTTGTGTTTAAACCATGTTCGATTGGATAAAAAGCATGTTATACGTTTTTTTGATTTACTACAAATTTGGTGGACGTGTGTGTCTGTTGTTTTCAAAGGGATGAGTTTTGAAAGTTGGAAGAATTCATGTGTATGTTGTGAAAATGTAGTTTTGGAGGTTTGGGGCTAACCCTTACAGTTGAGCTGTGTTTTTAACATTGGTTAGTCTCCACAGTTAGATGGATGACGTTGCTATGTGTGTTTTAACGTTTGTACATGGCTAGGTGCGTGCAAATGTTTTGTTAATTCAAGCATTATTGGGGGCGAATATTTGTCCCGCGGTGAAAGCCCATAAAGAAATGCATTATTGGGGGCGGATATTGGTCCTGCGGTGAAAGCCCATAAAGAATTGCATCATTTAAATCATTGTGGGTTGTGGAAATCGGGTTGAAAAGTATTGTGTGGTTTACGTTGTTACACTGTTAGCTGTTATGGGATTATATGAAAACTTGTGATTTTTAAGGATGAAAAATCATTTTAAGACTTAAGTGGTCAAGTTGTTCATATAATTCGTGATTTCATGTTATACTTTTAATTCATGCTAGTCGGTTCCTATTGGGCTTCGGTTCACATTGTGAGATTTGAAACTTTCAGGTGAATTTGACCATGTGGATGGATCTCGGTGAGCCCGGGAGAAGGCGAATATAAAGATCTTTTTTGTTAATTTTAGTAGCTTTGTTGATCGGTCGTTCATACCGTTATGTATTTGGATCATGTAATGAAGTTTTAAGTTTTGTACTTGAACACATGTTGACATTCTTATGGTCGTGGTGCCGATGCATTTATATTGTATGTTCATGATAGGAATCATGGGTTGGTTGTTGTTTTTCGTAGTTTTATATTACTGTTTTCGTTTGTTTGGTTCGACGTTTTGATGCAAGGTTTTCAGTTGATTTATGTTTTATATAAACTCTTGTACCTCGAGAGAAGATTTTGAGCGTCATTTTGGCGTGTTTTAGTGGGCTTGGTTATACCTTGGAAGCTTTTTAAAAAGGTTGAAAAATGTTTTGGTGTTGGGTGTGAAAGGTTGTGTTTTGAAAAAGGGTCCAGAGCCAGACCACTCGACGGACCGCTCGAGCGGTCTATTGGGAGGTCTTTTCAAACATTCTATTTTTGTGTTCGAGTGGAAAACCAGTGTCCTTGTAAGGACCGCTCGAGTGGTCTTTTGACCGATCGAGCGACCTGAGCAATGTTCTGAAAATTCTGTTTGTTTGTTTTAAAGCTTGGCTCTTGGAAACCGTGACCTTCGTCTTTTGGGTTATTTTTTTACATAAACTAAACCCTCGAAAGTGCATTTTTTTAAGGTTTAAGCTCGTTTTCTTTTAAGTTCCTTGAACCGTTTGGGTTTGGGTAACCTCATTGGAATCACCTTAAAATCTTGTGTGTAGAGAAAATAGCATCAATTCTCTCAAAATGTGTCAAATCTAGACGCTGTTTAGTAAAAAAATCATATAAAATTAAAGAAAAATAATTTTGATGCAAGACTAATTCTCAGAGCTTCAAAACTCATATATCTACCTCTATAAAAATTAGAAAAATCAACCAATGAGTGTAAGTCCTCCATTTTAATTTTTAAAACTTCTGAAAATCTCGCCACTGTAGTTTTGTTTATTCTCTACACAGTCACATCGTTTTGTTTTGCAAAAATTGAGACCTTAGAGGTCAAATCCAAAAACGTGTTGCTACTGTCCATGGGGTTTCTAAACTACTTAGACTTGGAAATAAATTCTGAAAATTGGTAGATAGCATATTTAGGATGTTCTAAACACTTTTCATGTTGAACACATTTTTTGTATTTGGCCTCTAAGGTCTCGACTTTTGTAAAATCAAACAATGTGACTGTGCAGAGAATAAACACAACTACAATGGCGATATTTTTAGTAACTTTAAAAATTGAAACGGAGGACTTATACTCATTGGTTGATTTTTCTAATTTCTACATAGATAGATATATGAGTTTTGTTAATTGTTTAATTTTACCCAACAATATTTATAGGGAGAATTAGAGAACATGTGTATAACATGTGTAAACTTGTTTAAACTTTGCATGTACGAAAATTAACAAGTGGCACTAGTCAGTTAAATTCTATTGCGTAACTTTTTTGATGTAAAATTTTAGTTTCAGAATATTATCAAATTGTCGATATAAGTTTTTAATTTTATTTTATGAATTATCGCATTGATAGAAATATTACGAAAAATCTCAAACTATGTAATATAGCTTTATTTCAAAAATTTGATTGTCGGAATTTTATAAAATGCAAGTTTTTGAGTCATAGTATTAAAATTAATTATAAGGTTCTGTCTGAAATTTTATTTCAAGTTGCTTTAAGATTAATTATTATTTATTTATCTATTTATTTAGCTATCGGGCGTTACATCCTCCCCGCCTTTAGAAAGTTTGGTCATCCAAACTTAGCGTAGATCTCTGTAGGGTGATCGTACTTAATTTCTATTCGTAGACAGTGTTTTAAAAATTCGTACTTGTGACGTCGTTTTCTTGATTTTGTAGATCCCTGTGTGTCAACGTGTAAATGTGTCCTTGTCTTCGATTGTTGGGTTCGGTCACATCTCAATTCCCTGGCCTCCTTTGATTTAAGTTTTCTGGTCTTGGGCTTTGATTTCTGACTCCATTTCTTGTTGTTACTTCGTCCTTCCTTCGAAGCTTTGGGCAATCCTTTTTGCTAATGGTTCTTTGATCCGCATCTCCAATATCCATTTATCAAATGCCACCACTTCCCAGTATATTTATTTTTTGCAAGTATCACATGGACTAGTTTTTCCTTTATGACCATTTTCTCTTTTTATTTTTCAAGAATTGGATCGCTGCTCTATTCTTCCATCAAATTCCCTGATGTTTGAGTTCAGACGTTTTTGATTTTTAAGAATTCTTCAATTTTTTTCTTCTTCTTGTTCTACTGAAAGCGCTTGGTCTATCACTTCGGAATATGTTGGTAACCTCATTGGTCGTATGACCCTACAAATTCCTGGTCTTAATCCATCTTTAAATTTTCTTACTTTTATGTTCTCAGTTGAAATCATATGAGACGCATATTCAGCAAGATTTGTGAATTCAGCTTCGTAGTCGGCTACGGTCATTCGTTCTTTTTGCTTGAGTTGTTGAAACTCTGTACTTTTAGCATCTAGAAGTGACTGAGAAATGTATTTTTCTCTAAAAACTAGTAAGAACCTTTCCCAAGTCATTTCGGGCTTTATTTCTTCTTTCATTGTCCACCATCGATGTGCGTTCTTTTCTAGCAAGTAGGCTACTTGTAATAACCCGTACCATGATAGCTTATAAAAATAAGACACGTGTCACTCCTTAGAATAATATATTATTTGATAGTCCGTAGAAAATTTGTAAAAAAAAAATTTCTGACAAATAATAATATAGCGATAAGAATTTTAAATATTTCTAGATTTCTTTGCATATGTTTTGATAGGTTTATAAAAAGATTTGGATAAGATTCTGGATAAGATCAAATCAAAGATAATGATTGAAAAAGATTTGGATAAGATAAAATCAAAACTAATGATTGAAAAAAGATTTGGCCCATAATTGTCAAGATTCGAGTAGCCTATAAAAGGCACTTGGTGGCAACATATCATATATATATATATCTCACACACAGTGAGCTTTTAAGCCAAACACGCAACGCCACCACCACCGCGAGCCCGACGCCGCTCAGCCGCCACCATCGCCGACCATCAGTTCTCTCTCTCTCTCTCTCTCTCTCTCTCTCTCTCTATTATGCATTGAGATTTTATTACCGGAGGATTAAAAATTTTGGGATCAAGAACAAGGAGAGAGTTTTGTCACGCCTAAGTCGAGGTGAGATGCTTAAGTATTATCTTGAACATAAATGTAATATTATTTTGAATATAAATGCATGTGAGATACTTAAGTATTATCTTGAATATAAATGCAGTATTATTTTGAATATAAATGCATGTGAGAGTGTTTAAGTATTATTTTAAACAGAAATGCATGAATTATGCTTTAAATTTGCTTTATATCCATGTTTTGAAGCATGAAAAATTGTGATATCATGACATTTTATTCAAATGCACTAGTATTGTTTTTAAAAAATGCTATCTGCACTTTTACAAAGTATGAGAATGTGAAATGAAGGTTTTTGATAATGTTATGCTATTCCAAAGTGCCAAGTTACAAGGGTTTCCGACCATTTATATCCCGTTAGGGGAGGTTGCCCAATTATGGGTGTTGTTGCTCCCTATGGGGGAGGTTTTCCGTTAAGCGGGGGTTTTTGCCTTAAAGGCTTTGCGGGTTATAAGTCCCGGACATCACATACCACTCGTGCTTGGTGGAGAGTGGCCCTCATTCCATCACGTTGCCAATCTGAGGGCAGCACAGTCGGCAGCACAGTCATTCATTGGAAGTAAAAGAATGGAGAATAACGGATCAGCAAGGAATGAACAGAATAAAGGAAAGGGACCAATGGAGCCATCAAGAATGTCAGGAAGGGTGTTCGCCATTACTCGACAAGATGCACAGGCTATTCCTGATGTGGTGACAGGTACACTTATAACCTTTAATCAAACTGCATATGTTCTGATAAACCCTGGATCTACACATTCATTCGTATCGTCCACATTCATAAAACAAGTAGGAGTTGTAGAGATGGAACCTCTTGGTTGCATGATAACAATTGCTACCCCAGTAGGAGAATAAGTGATAATCAGAAGTGTGTACAAAAATTGTTTGTTGAAGATAGGAGACAAAGACATGATGGTAGATTTGATGCCTTTAAGCATAATTGCTTTCGACCTAATTCTCGGGATAGACTAGTTGTCCTTCTACTATGCATCACTAGACTATTTTGAAAAGAAAGTAACATTCAGACTACCCAGAGAAGTGGAATTTGTTTTTCAAGGGGATAAAGGTTGAAAGACTGTTCGTATTGTGTCAGCCATTACGGCTTCAAAGTTATTACAGAAAGGCTGTTATGGGTTTTTGGCGCACGTGGTAGACACAGAAATGAAAAGAAAAGAACTTTCAAAAGTACCAGTAGTCCGTGAGTTCCTAGATGTGTTCCCAGAAGACCTGCCTAGAGTACCCACAGAATGACAAGTGGAGTTTACCATTGATCTATACCAGGGTACAACCCCTATATCCATCCCTCCTTATAGGATGTCCCCTGCAGAGCTGGGAGAATTGAAGGAGCAATTACAAGAATTGTTGGATAAAGGGTTCATCAGGCCTAGCGTCTCACCTTGCGGATGTAGACACCCAAATTTGACCCCACCCAATCTTTGGTGGATCCGATGATGAAAACAGGTGGAACAAGTGCTTCAGTTCGATCCTCGGGAAATGATCCGAGCTCGGAATTTGAACCTTAACCATCAAAAACCTTCAAAATCAATAACTTGTTGTCCAAGCAATTCCCAACCATGGCGACCGCCAACTCCATTGTGGCGACCGCCAATAGAACCTTGTGGAACCTTTTTTAACACGGCGACCGCCAACTTGCATTGCGGCGGCCGCCAACTTCAAATGGCCTAACGTGTCTAAAAACGTGTCAAACTCTCATTGGTTGAAGAACTCTATAAATACCGTACATCTGGTACGTTTTTCAACACAAAAAATTAGAGAGAAGTTTAGTGAGAGAAATTCTGTCGAGACACGGAGTAATTCCGATCCCCGACGCTAAAGCCCTACTAAAATACCGTAAGCCGAGTCTCCGAAGTCCTACAACTCTAGCTTGGATCACTACCTGAGGATTGGAGCATTGGAGCACATTACCCCAAGTTGAGGATTCCGTAAGAATCTAGGTATTCTGTTTAGATCCCCGATCTTTCTAGCTCCATCTTCTCTATTTTGAAGTGATTGGGTTAATTTATATGTATTTGTTTCAATTATATTCTTGTTTTGCTTATTAGTTATTACATTTATGTTTAAATTCATGCTTTAGCTTATGTGGTTTACTTGTTTTGTTAATTACTTGCTTGCATTTTAAGCTTATTATAAATTGTTAAATCATTAAATAGTGCTAATATTTTTGACAATTACAACTTATCAATGTTGTTAATTGTTATAACCCAATGCCCTTACATAAAAATGGTTGTAATAGTCAATATTACATTCATTTAATTTCTAGTATTTCATTCTTTTTCTTTTTCTTTCCTTTTACATTAATTTAATGCCCTAGTATTTAATTTTCTTTTAGTTTAAATTTCATTTCAATAGCATTTTATTTCATTTTCTTGTCCTAATTAGTTTAATGCTCCATTTTATTTTCTTCTAGTTTAGTGTTTATTTTCTTCTAGCATTATTTTAATTTCTTTTAGTAATATTTGTAATTTTCTTACAAAGTGCTATTTAACATTTTATTTCTTGTAATATTAATATTCTTTTCATGGTATTTCTATTTTATTTTGCTAAAACCAAAAATTACAAAAGGCTTTTAAGTTAATTTTCATCTTTAAGTATTTTTCTCTTTTAAAATACTCCATTATTATTTTTATTTTTTCTGTTTTATTCTCTTTTAAAATGTAAAATGTTAATAGCTAAATCTTCTTGACTTGTTTTTTATAATATTTTCTTTTCTTCTATTAACAACAAAAAACACAAAAATATAAAGATATCTTCTCTTATTCTTCTTATTTTCAACTTTTATGTAAATAATTAGATTTTCTTTTTAATAGCATTTTCTACCATTGTCAAATCTTTTTCTTTTCTTTTAAATCTTTAAATTCTTTTTTATTACAAAACTCTTATTTTAAATTTCTTTGATAAATAGATTTTCTTTCAATATAGCATTTTTCTCTTTTATGCATTGCCTATTTTACATTTTCTATTTCTTTATTGATTTATCATGTTAATGTTAACCTAGTTAATTTTGATAATATGCAAGTTTTAGTTTCTCAATTTGGAAGCATATTTAGGATAGTTTGATTTTTCTTTTGTAGCAAATTCATGTTTAAGTAGTTTTGCCAATTTCTGGTATATTTTTATTCTTTTAACCAAATCATGTTAGTTATGATTGTTTCAATATTATTGCATGTGGGTATGTGTTTCATGTATCTTTTAGATAGAAATTGCATGCCATAGGATTTAGGATTTTTCTTTTGACATCTATTTATTTTGGAGTGCTATATACATATTTTATGTATTTTTTATATTTGATTTTGGATGTTCTCTCTTTGCCTCTATTTTTTTTATTTACATGCATTTGAGAAATCATATTAAAGAAGCAATGATGATTAGTAGAGGCCAACTTTATGGTTGGGCGAACGGGGTGCCTAACACCTTTTTCGATTCGTACCTTAACCCCCGAATACTCTTTCTCTGATTAACGTTTTAAAGATCAGTAGCCAATTTTGTTTTTCTTAATTTTTTCCAAAAACTAAGTGGCGACTCTATTTTCAACAAAAAGGGATTTTCAAAATTTGGTTTTCAAGGTGTTAAAAGATTTTTCTAAATATTCATTGAATTTCTTATTTTTGAACATTTTTCAAAATGACCCCCAAATCCCAAAGCCCACAGTATTTTCTGGCAACTCCGCTGGGGACTGGTTTATAAAATCAAATAAGAGGGCTAGACTTGAAAACATCATTAGTTCTTAATATGTATCTCTCATTTGTATTTTCGCATGCATGTGCATTATCCTTCAAACCCCCCTGCCTGGTCGACCTGATGCGCTGAACGTTAATCCGTTTTGGGAATTGTTGGAAAGACGGGAAACCCTTACTAACTGTACGCTATCATAGGTACAGTAAAAGAGTTCGGGCGTACTATTTGACCATGCTTTGCATGGGAGATATATACCCGACTTTATTCAGAAGGTACCCTATTCGATTGACCAAAATTGACCTTTTACATATAGTAAACTTAGAGCTCCCCATTAAGTGATGCTAACCCTAGTAGGATTATGTGTTTTCTTTATTATATGTTTTGATTGCTATTGTTAGGCTTGCTTGTTCAGTATTAGGCTAGTTCTTTCTTCGGGTCGACCTGGGTTTTCTGTTATCCTTTGCTTGGGCTAGCTTTTCTTTCGGATTCTTACCCGAATTTTATTTCTCACCACTTTCGATTTTTCTTACCGTCATCAGGATCGTGTTTCATCTTAACTTCTAGGGTGGTTTCTCTCTCCTCCGAGATCTTCCCAGGTCGTTAGTTCTCTCTCCCTTAACATGGCTCGTTTCCTCCAAATCCTCGACATAAGCTCGTTTCTTTCAAACCCTTGTAATACCCGTGAGAATTATTTTCCTACCATCATGCTGCCTTTTTTTTTTTCTTAAAATTCTTAGGTCGAACCAGTTCGATGAGCATAACTTTGTTTTCTTGCTAGAGTGCTGTCCGTTTTTAGGCAAACCTTCTCCCTAGATTTTAGTTGATCCCCTTTTCAACCATCGTAGTGGTTTTTGAGTCGTCCTGCTGTTATGCTACCAATATGAGCCTAACAGGGGCATTGTTATATGGTTATCTGCTCATGATCTGTTGCTTTGAAAATTTGAGATATCTACTATCTGCTGTCAGAATATTTACCTGAGAAGTGTCTAATACTGGTCATTTTGCTTGTGAAATCCAGGTTTCTCAGTGGAATTACCATTGGGTCGAGAAAAGTACAGTCAATACGTGTCTGGGAAGATCAGTGACAAGAAGACTTTGTAGGGTATATGAACAGCCAACTGAGTAAGCTGAAATGGAAAAAAATGAGATGAATCTAGTAGCCCTAATGAGGGCGATTACTAATATACAGAGAGCCGTAGCGCAATAGACCCAGGCTCAAGTGCAATGTCAGGCACAGATTCGGGCAAGTTAGGCCCGTATCCCTGTTGCAAATGGACAACCAGATGAGACGAACGAGAATAGAGAGGACTTTTGGGATGACAACCAAGTCCCCAATGGACCGCAAGTTGTCCCACTACGACCACGGAACCCTCGTCAAGTGATAGTTGAGGAGGAAAACACTGCGCAGTCTAAAGAATCTGCACTGATTGAGAAGATCGACAAGATGGAAAAGGTCCTCAGAAAAGCTAAGGGAGTTGAGGAATATATGCTCGATGTAGGGGGACTTTGCCTGTTCCCAGATGCAAAATTGTCAGAAAAGTTCAAAATGCCAGACATGGAAAAATTTGACGGAACCGGAGATCCCAGAATTCAACTCCGAATGTACGTTGGTACCCTGTCGCCAATGGGGATTGATGACTAGTTGAAGGCTCAGCTTTTTCACTAATCTCTTTCTAAGGCAGCCCAGAAATGATTTCTCTCTCTTGATGTACCTAAAATCAGAACTTGGAAAGACATCACAACGATTTTTATCAGCCAGTATAGTTACAATGTCTAACTGGATGTAACTACCTGAGAGCTCGAAACAACCCGACATGAGAACAGGAAACCTTTTGTTGACTTCTTGACCCGATGGAGGGGTAAGGCCGCTAAGATGACAAACCGACCTTCTGAAAAGGAGCAAGTAAGGATGGTCGTAAAGAACCTGCAGTCTCCGTTAAAGCGTTACTTGATCACGCAGCCACTCTCCACATTTGAGCAATTGTTTGACGC
>JAUMHN010245664.1:0-19882 GCA_032360265.1 Heliamphora ciliata | reverse complement strand
GAGCCGTTTTATCCTGGGAGAGTGACGCCGGTGAAATCCCTACAACACCCTCGGTAGGCGGCGAATCATTCTTAAAGAAACTGCGATTGCAGGACTCGGTTTGCAAATTCCATTTTATTATTCATGTTATTTCATTCTCTGTAAATTTCAGATTTATGTAATTTGTTGAAAGCTTAATAAAGATGTATTTTCTGGATCTCCGAGCATGTATTTTATGTCGGCGTTGGAAATTCTCCCAACATATAATAGATAAACTGATGAAATCGTTGAACCACAAAAAACATTACATATTTAAGCCACAATCATTGAACTGATGAAATTCCCAAAAAATACAGAACAATCTCACCTGCAAATGCATGAAAATTGAGTGATACATTTATTACTTTCTGAAACATTTTTGAATGATAAACAAATGGAGTGATACATGCCACTTCGACAAAAACAATGTCGCATGAATCTAACACACAAATATTTTTGTCGTTTTAAAAAGGTATAGTAGATGTATACATAAACCCTAGGAACATTACATCTTTTAACCTACAATAAATGAAAAGATAAAATCACCAAAAAAACACAATTAACCCGTAGAAGCAATCGAATCAATCTCTTTGAAATGTGGTTGATCGAAGCCACAACAATCCTCTAAAATACCATTCACCCTCTTGGAAAATCGATTTGAGGCTTGTCGAGTTTGCGCCGCTGGGTTCTATGGCGATTAGTCGTATTTTCGGAGAAGCCACCGAATCGAATTAGGGTTTCTAAATATACAATATCAAGGCAGAAGGATGTTGAATCGAAGAGAGAAATGTTCCGTGATAATCTCCCAAGTTTCTATTCGTAGCCATTTCAATGTCGAAAATTGTGGGATAATGTTGCACACAATCTCCACTTTCGAGATTATTAGTTGTCTGATTTTTCATTCTGAAGGGTATTTCAGTAAGTTACATTAGCTATGGGACTAAAACTCACAAAATTTAAATTACGAGACTAAATCATAGGATCTTTACTTAAATTTCTCTAATTTTATTACCATTACATTATTGTTGGAAAAATTACATGGGGCCAATATTTGTTGCATTTATTGTTTTAATTTTTTTAAGGAAAATTTAGGGTTAAATCCTCTTTTTAGTAGTAAAATTAGTTTTAGTCCCATTCAATTTTTTTTAGTAGAATTAGTCTCGTCTCAATTTTAATTTCCTAAAATACTCTCAAATCATATCTTTAAAATTTTTTTTGACAAAATCCCTTCCTAATCGAGAATCAAAAATTCTATCCCATAAATCTCTCCCAAATCTCTTCAAAAATCTCTCCTAAAATCTCTCAAAAAATCTCTCTCCAAAATTTTGCGCCATTGTGATGTTTGGGATTTAGGGGTCAAAAATAAAGTGAGGGAATTCAAAAATATTTTGAAAAATACTTTAACACCTTGAAAATTAACTTTTGAAAACTCATTTTTTATTGAAAATAGAGTCGTCACTTAGTTTTTGAGAAAAACTAAGAAAAACCAAAATAGCCACTGATCTTTAAAACGTAAACCAGAGAAAAACAGGGTTCGAGGGCTAAGGTACGAATCGGGGAAGGTGTTAGGCACCCCGTTCGCCCAACCGTAAGGTTGGCCTCTACTAATATCATTGATTTTTTAATAGAATCTCTCAAATGCATGCAAATAAAGAAAATGGAGGCAAAGGAAGAAAATTCAAAATTAAGTATAGAAAATATATAAAATATATACATAACACTCAAAAATAAATATGTGTTAAAAGAAAAATCCTAAATCCAATTGTATGCAATTTCTATCTAAAAGATTCATGAAACACATACCCACATATAATATTCACAAAAATAAACTAAACTAACATGATTTGCATAAAAGAATAAAAATATGGTTGAAGATGCTGAAATTACCTAAACATAATTTACTAACAAAAATAAATAAATAAACCGCACATTTGAAACACTAAACTAACATGTGAAATATGTACATTATTTAATTATCTAAAAGATTTAAAAAGTATACAAAAAAATCCTATATTACTAACTAAAATAATAAAACCTAATAACAAACATTTTGTATTAAAAGACAAGAAATTATTTAAAGGCAAAAAGTTAATGAAAAAGAAATGTTAGAAAATACTATTTAAAAAAGAAAATCTAATTATTCACATTTTATGTTATAAAAGAGAGACAAAAAAATAAAAGAAGAAGAAAACAAAAGAGGAAAAAAGGATTTATACTAACATTTAAAGATGAGAATTAACTTAAAAGATTTTTTATAATTTTTGAGTTTAATACTGTGAAAGAAAATAACGTTTATATTAAAAAGAAAAGGACAACAAGAAAAGAAAAATAAAGGTAATAATATTAAGACAAGAAAAGAAAATGTGAGAAGATTAGAACTAGTAATTAAAAAAAGAATAAAAAAATTATAAAAAAAGAAAAGAAATACTAATATTAAAGAAAAAGAAAAATTAAATTGAACATTTTAAGCTAATAAAAAAAATAAAGAAAAAAATAAAACATTACATTAAGGAAAATAAATGGGACATTAAAAAGAAAAAATAAAAGTATATTACAAGAAAAAAGAAAAGAGAAAGAAAGAAGATGCTAAGAAAGAAAATTTTACTAATGCTAGAAAGATAAAAGAAATTAAAAATAACTATTTAGCTTAAATGTGAAATGTAGTATTAATTACTACATTCACATAAATATAAGTGCATTATTACAACAATTAACAATATTATTAAGTCGTAATTGCAAAAACATGTTAGCACTAATTAATGAATTAATTAAAGAAAAAGATAATTTGCTTAGTGTGAAAGTGTAAACTAAGAAATTAGAGCAATTAAATTAAATGAAATTAAAGTAACTAAAATAAATGAAGTAATGTAAATGATGACAAGATTATGTAAAAGAATACATGAAATTAAAGCAACTAAAATACCGAGACCGCCTGCATAATTTGGTGTGTCGGCACAAAGTGAAGTTCGAATCGACACAAATATCCCAAGTCCGCCTGAAAAAATTTGGTGTCGACACTAAATGTCAAATGTGTCGATATAAATCTCTCGAGGAATCCTACATAATTTTAGTGTTGACACCAAGAAGATTTGAGTCGACAACAATTGGCCTCTCCGAAAAGCTGATGTTCAAATGAGTCGATACAATATCCAAATGTGTCGATACCGTTGTGTTGGTGAGAAAGATTGTAGAAATTATATCGACACCTCAGACGAATTGAGTCGACCCAATCACTTGAAGATCCTTGCCCAAGAATTTTTGTGTTGACCTTAAAGAAATTGTGTCGACACCTGCGGCAAAAATTCAAATTCGTAGCAGACTTCAATGATTGAATTTTTAGCATTAAATGCCATCACCTACCTCCAACTGTCATGAATACTCAAGAGTTTATATAAGAAGTTACTCCTCAGAATTTAAAATATCCGGAGATTTACAATCACTGTTCTATTGCTTGATTCAAATTCAAAATTTTCAAGTTTTCATTTATTGCTGTAACTTCAGCTCTTATAGCTCATCTCTCTTTACCTCTTCATTTATTGCTAATTAATTTCTGTAATGAGAGTGAGTGATACTCCTTGATACTCTTCATTTATTATATCCAGGTGAGTCACCATTTATTCTTTGAGTGAGTGAGTAAATCTCATTAAAGAAGAGTTCAAGAACGATTAAAAGAAAATAGAGGATTGTTTTCATAGGGTTGTTTGAAATTGTTGTAAGGTATTTGAATGTGCCTGTAAACATTCGTATCCTTGTGAATATTCTCAAGAAAAGTTTTAAGGTTGTAAGGTTTTGAATGCGCCCGTGAAACATTCTACATAGTGAAAATTCTCAAAGGGAGATTTGTGGAGTGGACGTAGGCTTGGAAGAAGCCGAACCACTATAAATCCTTGGTGTCTGGTTCATTTTCTTTATCCTTAATCTTTTTAAAATTTGCATTACTTTATTCTCTTTGTTTATACTTGCTATATTTGTTTGAAATAATAAATGGTTTTTGAAAATGTTTTAAAATTGTTTTTATCTTTTTAATATGCAATTCACCCCTTCTTAGGTTGTCTAAAACTAACAATTGGTATCAAAACTTTGACTCTTATTTTTGACTTAACAGTCTAAGAGTTTATATGGCAACTACTAGTATCGGACCTATCCAATCTGAAGGTCGGTCGGCCAATAGACCTCACTTGTTCAATGGAATAAATTACTATTATTGGAAGGCTAGAATGAGAATATATATTCAAGTCATAGATTATGACCTTTTGTCACGTCCCAACCTCCGGGTCACTTGAAACACCTGTAAATTACAATATACAAAACCCAACCTGATGTTATTCACAATGTGAAACCTATATGCATTAATATAATCGCCAAAAGGCTTATATTACACGGTTTCAACACCAAAAAATGTGTTATAAGCATACATAATCAAAAGACATAAAAGAAAGACTACACATCTTCCGCCTCACCAGCTCCTCCGAATCAACCTGCATGACCGGTACCTGAATCATATTTCAAATCCCACAACTTGAGCCAACGCTCAATAGAAACTAGACAAACATAAAATATAAGCTAAACATGCTGGAAACAATGTGTAGCTTTTGATTCTCTTTCAAGCTTTAAAACAGTTTTCACAAACAAATGGGATGCAAGGATAAAACCATGTTTGACTCACAGAAGTCTCGAAAATGGTTTGAAATGATTTTTGCATCACGACTCACATGAGTCTTAAAAAAAGTTTAAAATTAACTTTATCTATCCCACAATACTTCACATACACTACATTTCACAAAACCACGTCACATGCGACACATGCGACTCACGCTACACATGCATAAATGAAACCAGAGTTCTAGATACAACACGATCACATATAACCACATTTAAACACTATGTTTCACATAACGACACCACGTGCCACATAACCCACCACGACACCCATGCCACACACCCGTCACAACCGATAACACACAGAACAAGACCTAACTAAAGCCTAACTCCAAACCTTCCACAAATGATACTTACCAAAACCCCATCTTTCTTAAACCACGCCATCCCTGAGGATCGACGACAAAAGGAACAAACCATCACGGCCGCACCACGACAGACCAAAACCCAAAACGGCACACACCCCTCTTCATGAGTTTAGTTGACAAAATCCCACAATTCAATCGCTTGAAAATCACTAGAGGAGAGTCAGTCGATTGAACCCCACAAACTCAATTGACCAAAAAGCCGCAACACAACCACCAAACAACCCAAAACGCCCCAGACAGGGCCCCAGTCGACGGGACCCCCACCTAGTCGACCAAAATAAGTTACTAAAATTTTACAAAATTCCCCCAACACACAGGTCAGTCGGCTGACTTCCCAGTCCAGTTGACTGAACTCCCTCACTAAGGATTCAGTTGACTGAACCACCCAATTTTGTCAACTGACCCTAGGCAGAAACCTTTTTTGAGCTACGAGTTCAACTATCTAAACCTCAAATCGAAGCCTCCAAACTCTTTTTCGACACCTTCGGACATACCCAAGCCCAAGACCACAACAAAATCTCGAAAGAAACCCTCAAAATCTGATTTAATCTAACAGAAATAGATTAAAAATGGTTTTGAACCAAAAACCCGATTTACCAAAACATAACTTGATTTCATGCATTTCAAAATGAAAAAAACATACACGATTACACGTAGCACCCTTGTATGACACAAGAGTCTAGGATCCTACCTCGTTAAGTCAAAACTCGATGTCTCGATTCACGTGTAAAATTAAACTTCGTCGAAATAAAATTCTGTCCGGATGAAAGCGTATCCCACCGTGCCAATAGCAAGGATCAACTATTGGATCGTCGAAAATCGAGTCTCGAGACCCCGATAAGCTAGAGAGAAGGCAAAGAGAAAAAGAAAAAACTTAGTTTGTAAGTTTTAAAAATTTCTTCTGAAAATATCTAACGTAAGATATTTATAGGCGACGAAAATATCTCTTTTTTTTTAAATTCGCACCATAACGCCCAACGGCCCCAAGAACCAACCCCGCATACATATTTATGCCCGAACATGCATGAAAACGCATATGAACATGCTAAAACAAAAACACCAAATGCACGTCGACAATGCCGAAAAAGAAAACGGGTCAGGGTCTCACACCTATGGAAGGTTATTATCAATGGACCTAAAAGACCAACTAAGACTGTTGAAGGAGTATCCGTCCCTAAACCAGAAGCTGAATAAATCGAAAATGACATTAGAGAAATTCAAAAAAATGCTGAAACTTTTAATCTCCTATTGCTCACTTGACCCTAATGAGTTCAATAAGATCTCTACTAGTGACACCGCCAAAAAAATTTGGAACAGACTCGAAGTTATCCATGAGGGTATTAACCAAGTAAAAGAGTCTAAAATAAGCATGCTGGTACATAATTATGAATTCTTCAAAATGAAACATGATGAAATCATGTATGACATGTTTACATGCTTTAATGATATTATTAATGGACCAAAATCTTTTAGTAAGATTTATTCCAATGCAGAAATGATGAAAAAAATTCTTAGGTGTATGCCTAAGAGCTGAGAAGCTAAGGTCATAGCTATCAAGAAGCTAAAGACCTCAACACTCTTAGCTTGGAAGAAATTCTTGGATCTCTCAAGATCCATGAGATGAATATAAAGATGGATGACAAGCATGACAATAAAAAAAAAGGCATTGCCTTCAAATCCTCAACTCATGACGAAGAATTCGATGAAGATTCCTCAAGTGATGAGAATAAAGGCATGGCCCTCATCACAAAGAAGTTCAAACGGTTTCTTAGAAATAAGAAACAAGGAGGAAGAAAGTTCTTCAAGAAGGAAGGACACCGAAGCAAGCCTACCAAATTCAAAGACGACTCTAGTAAATTCATGAACGGATACAAGAAAGAGGAAATCATTTTCTACGAGTACAACAAGCCTGAACATGTCAAGGATGAATGTCTTCAATTTAAAAAGCAGTTCAAAAAGAGCTTCAAGAAAGCCATGATAGTTGCATGGCACGAAAGTGATGACAGCAGCTCCGAAGACGAAAAAGAAGAAAACGTGGTTGCAAATCTATGCCTCATGGCTAAAGAAGATGATGCAGTAACCCATGACTCTTTCTCTTTAGATGAGTTACAAAATGCTTTTGAAAATTTATATGATGAATAGAGGAAAATGGGTGCTAAGAACTCTATTTTAAAGAAGTTGGTTCTTTCCTCCTCGAATGAAATTGAAATTTTGAAAAATAAAAAACTTGCTTTATCAAAACAAGCTTTTGTTTAGAAAGATGAAAACAAAGTTTTGATTAAAAAAGTTAAAGACCTTACAAAAACCATTTATAAGTTCACTCAAAAAAGAACAACTTAGACAAATTTCTTGGTATGTAAAAATGTGTTTTTGACAAAGCCGGGATTAGGTATAAACCAAAGAAGAAATAAAAGTTTTTAAGTAATATATTTGTCAAAGCATTTTCAAATCATAAAAATTCTACATATTTTCATTACTATGAATATAGACACACTGTCACACATTGTCCACACATAAAATCTTCCAATCTATCTGCTAAGAAGGTTTGGGTTCCTAAGGGAACACATCCTCAACGAACTAACTCCAAAGGATCCAAAAAAATTTGGCTACTAAAAATAAAAAATTGATTCTCCTTGTAGGTATGTTTCAAGTCCTCATTCAAGGAAAGGATGTGGTATCTTGATAGCGCTAGTTCAAGACATATGACAGGCGACCAATCTATGTTTGCTTCCCTCAAATAAAAAGATGGTAGATTTATAACATTTGGAGACAATAGCAAAAGAAAAATCATAGGAAGTGGTTGTATTGGTAAAACTTCTTTTTCTTCTATTAAAAATATTTTACTTGTTGATGGTTTAAAATATAACATTCTTAGCAAAAGCTAACTTTGTGACAAAGGCTACAAGGTTGTCTTTGATCACGCTAACTGTGTTATTAAAGATTCAATCAATAACAAAATTATTTGTGAAAGTCATAGGCATGAAAATATTTAGACATTTACTCTAAATGACATTTATAAGAATGACACAAAGTGCTTAACCGTCTTGAGTGATAATAGTTGATTGTGGCATAGAAGGTTTGGACATGCACACATGAACTTGATTTCCAAAATTTTGTAAAACGAATTAGTGTGAGACCCTAACCCATTTCATTTTTGCGAGGTTTCGACGCGTTATTATTCGTTTTCGTGATACCATGTTTATATGTATTTTTATGCATGATCGGGCTTAGATATGCATGTGGGGTTGGTTCCCGAAACCGTTGGGCGTGTGGTGCAAATTTTAAAAAAAAGATATTTTTGTGAGCCTATAAATATCTAATTTTAGATATTTTTAAAAGATATTTTTCCTTCTCATACTTTTAAAAATTTTAGGAAGCTCTGCCTTCTCTCTAACTTCTCAGGGGCTCGGGGCTCGATTTTTTACGATTAAACAGCAGATCTCTAGTATCCTCATGGTGGGCTACGCATTCATCCGGATAAAATTTTATTCCAATGAAGTTCGTTTTTACACGTGGTTTGAGGCGTCGAGTTTTTGACTCACCGAGGTAGGATCCTAGACTATCATTTCTTATAAGGGTACTACGTGAAATCTTGTGTGTTGTTACCGTTTAAAAATAGATGAAAAATCAGTTTATGCTTCGAAAAGTTGAGTTTTGGTTTAAAAACATTTTCGGTTGTTTTCGGTTGGGTGAATCGGATTTTAAGTGTTTATTTCGAGGTTTTAGTGATAGTTTTGGTTTTGGGTATGTCCGAGGTTGTCGAAAAGGAGTTTGAATGCTTCGATTCCTGGTTTAAGAGGGTTGTTCCAGTAACTTAGTGTCAATTTCCGTCGTGGTCTAGTCGACTGGACTGGGCTGTTAAGTCAACTGGGTCGATAGTGGGGTTGTTCAGTCGACTGGACTGAGATGTTCAGTTGACAGACCTGGGTTTGAGGCTTCCTGTTTCTTTTTCAATAGCTTTTTGGTCGACTGAATTATGGGGTTCAGTTGACTGAAGTGCTATTGGAGTTGTTTGGTTGTTTCAGGTGGTTACGTTGTGGCCGTGGGGTTTTGTTTGTGCTTTGTGGTCATCCTCAGGGATGATGTGGGTTAGTTTATCGTGGTGTTTAGACATTGTTGGATGTGTGGCGTGTTTGGGCCTTTGATTCTTTTAAAAAATGTGGGTTTTGAAAACGTCAGTGTTTCGTGAAAACCATGTCGTGGAAGGTTTGGAGTTGGCTGTCGGGCTAGGTTTAGTTTTGTAGGTTGTTGGTTGTCTGTGGATGTGGATGTCAGTTGTGTGGCATGTAAGTGGATGTCGATTTTGCGTCACATGATATCGTGACGCGTTATGTGGTGGTTGGCATCGTTATGTGGAGTTTATACGTGGTTTCATGCTTTTAAATTGGTGTATTTAAAACTCTGGTTTCACTTATATGTGTTGCATGGGTCACGTGTGTAGCATGTGATGTGGTGTTGGTACTGGGTTTCATGCTTTAAAACTCTGATTTTGTTTATACATAAGTGTATGGAATATGAGTGATGGAGATGTGGTCTTGTGAATGTTAACTCTGATTAACAATGCATTAGTTGGGGCTGAGGTCTCTCGATAAAAGTATGAGAAGATGCATTATTTGGAGCTGCGGTCCTTCGGTGAAAGCCCGAGAAGGTGCATGACTTGCATGTGAATCATGAAAACCGTTTTGAGGTTTAAAAGAGAGTCAAAAATTGCACATTGTTTTCCTAGCATGTTTAGCTTTTATTACATGTTCGTCTAGTTTCTGTTGAGCTCTAGCTCACGGTGTGGGATTTAAAATATTTTTCAGAAACCGATCATGCAGGTTGATTCGAAGGAGCCGAAAGGGGGTGAAAGATTTATAGTCTTCCTTTTTATTCTTTTTGGACCATGTATTATTTTACATGCTTTTCGGTATTGGAATCGTGTATGTAAGCCTTCTGACGATTATATATAATGCATGTATATTTTATCTAAGAGTGGATATCGGGTTGGGTGTTGTGTATGGTTGTTTATGGGCGTTCACGTGACCCAGAATTTGGAGCGTGACATTAGTGATTAGTTTACCCCAAATCAAATTTGAAAAAAATAAAGTGTGTGATGTATGTCAACAAGGCAAGCAAGTTAGAAGTTCTTTTTATTCCAAAAATGAAATTTCAACTTATAAGGTATTACAACTATTGCATATGGACTTATTTGGTCCAACAAGGACTTTAAGTCTTGAAGGCAAGAGATATGCCTTTGTTATTGTTGATGACTTCTCTAGAAACACTTGAGTGCTATTCTTAGCTAATAAGGATAAAACTTTTACCTCTTTTGAAAAACTGTCTCGGAGAGTTCAAAATAAAAAGGTTTTCAAATCACAAGTATCGAAGTGTCATGGTAGAGAATTTGAAAATAAAAATTTTGAAAAGTTTTGTGATAAAAATGAGATTAACCATAACTTCTCTGCTCCTAAAACCCCTCAACAAAATGGAGTTGTTGAAAGAAAGAACAAGACATTGGAAGAAATGGCTAAAACCTTACTTTGTGAAAACAATCTACCAGAATACTTTTGGGCCGAGACTGTTAACACTGCTTGTTTTATCATAAACAAAGTTATGATACGAGTTTCTCTAAAAAAATCTCATATGAGCTATGGAATGAAAGAAAACCTAATATCAGTTATTTTCGCGCATTTGAGTGCAAATGTTTTATTTTGAACAACAACAAAGAACTTTTGGGTAAGTTCGACGCAAAATCTGATGAAGGTATTTTTTTAGGATATTCTTAATCTAGCAAAACTTATAGAGTGTTTAATAAAAGAACCCTAGTTGTTGAAGAATCTGTACATGTTATTTTTGATGAAACTAACCTTGGTTCTTCAAAAGATTTTTGTGAAGATAATGTATTTGACATAGAAAAAAGTGTTGAAGGCATAATCATCAAAGAAAAAAAAGAACCAAATTAAGAGGAAACTTCAAATCCTCAACAAATTAAAGTCCAACAGGCTGCTGGACTTTAAATCCTGAAAATTCAGATTTGCCTAAGAAGTGAAGGTATGCTCATGGTCACCAAAAAGATATTATCATTGGTAATCTATCTAAAGGTATCAAAACTCGATTCTTTCTACATAATGTTTGTGGTAATTTTGCATTTTTTTTTCAAACTGAACCAAAACTTTTTGAGGAAGCCAAAAATGATGAGTTTTGGACCTTGGCTATGTAAGAAGAGCTTAATTAATTTGAAAAAAATAAGGTTTGGACTTTAGTTCCAAGATTTAATGAACACTCTATCATCGGTATAAAATGAATTTTTAAAAACAAAATAGATGAGAATGGAGTAATTTTCAGGAACAAAATTCGATTAGTAGCACAAGGTTACATTCAAGAAGAAGGTATTGATTTTGATGAGACTTTTGCTCCTATGACTAGACTTGAAGCCATTAGGATGTTGCTTGTTTTCGCATACTTTAAAATTTTCAAATTCTATCAAATAGATGTCAAAAGTGTATTTTTAAATAGTTTTATCTCGGAAAAAATTTTTGTGAAACAACCTCTTGGCTTTGAAATTTCAGATTTTTCAAACCATATTTATAAACTTACCAAGACTCTTTTTGGTTTAAAACAAGAACCTAGAGCATGGTATGAAAGGCTAAGCAAATTTTTGATTAAAAATGAGTTTTCTAAAGAAAAAATTGATACCATTTTTTTCATCAAGTCTCAAGAAAATGATATACTAGTTGTCCAAATTTATGTAGATGGCATTATTTTTTATTCAACTAACGAATCTCTTTGTAAGCATTTCGCTAAGTGCATGTATGGAGAATTCAAAATAAGCATGATGGGTGAGCGCAACTACTTTTTTGGACTTCGAATCAGGCAAACTCAAGAAGGAATCTACATTAATCAAGCTAAGTACACACAGGACATATTGAAGAGGTTTGAGATGCTGAAAGCAAAACCTATGGGAACGCCGATGTATCCTACAACAAAGTTTGACAAGGATGAAGATGGTATAGCAGTAGATAAAAAGCGATATAGAGGTATGATTGGATCTTTATTATATTTAACTGCTAGCCGTCCTAATATCATGTTTAGTGTATATATGTGTGCAAAATTTCAATCAAATTTTAAAGAATCACATGTGACCGTCGTTAAGCGCATTTTTAGATAGCTCTTGGGTACACAAAATCTAAGATTATTCTATCATAGAGAAATAGCCTTTGAGTTATTTGGCTATTTAAATGCTAATTTTGCTGGATGTAAAGCAGATAAAAAAAGTACAAGTCGAACTTGTCAATTCTTAGAACATTCACTAATCTTTTGATTTTGCAAGAAATAGAATTCAGTAACCTTGTCTACAGTCGAGGCTGAGTATATAGCGACTGGTAGCTGTTGTGTACAAGTTCTTTGCATGAAATAACAATTAGAGGACTATGATTTTTACTTAGATCATATCCCAATAAAATGTGACAACACAAGTGCAATTAATATATCCAAGAACTCAATACAATATTTCAGAACCAAACATATTGAGACTAGACATCATTTTATAAGAGATCATGTGCAAAAATGTAATATCAAACTTGAATTTATAGACACAGATTACCAACTAGCTGACATTTTTACAAAACCCTTAAATAAAGAAAGAATATGTTATATTAAAAGAGAACTTGGTATGTTATATGTTCTTAATTCATGATTAATATGCCATACTAACTACATCTTTTCAATGCATTTCAATGTTTTTCATTCTCTTCGTTGATATGTGAAAAGCGTCGACACCACTTGAAAAAGTGTCGACACATGTGTGCCTCAGTTGACCCAAGGCTGTATAGAAAAGGCACTACGAAAAATTGTCGATCCCTTTCTATATAGTGTTGATTCAAATTCGTTGTCTGACTCTCAGTAAATTTGGGTAGATCCAAAACTTAATCATGTCGACTCAAACAGCCGAAAGTGTTAACACCTTCTGAAAAAGTGTCGACACAATTTTTTATTTTTAGTCACTCACACTCGCGAAGAAAAGTATCAACTCAACCGACGTTTGTGTCGACACAAAACTTTATGCTTATATAAGAGGCACCGACCCAACCAGTCGCGTCGTTTCCTTTATCTCTCTCACGCCTGTCCATCTCCCGCCGTTTTTCTCTCATTTGAAAAACGTGTCGACTCGATCTCTTCCTCCTCTCTTCAAATCAACCTTTAACCAAACAAAATACCTCCAAGAACAATGGATAAAGGCATAAAACGTACTGGAGAAGCAGGGTCTTTAAATCTTAGGGCTTCAAAGAAAAAGAAGACAACTCCGATGACGACAACAGAACCTAAGGCGGTTGCGATGGTGGAAGTAGTGAGTTTCAAATCCTCAAAGGTTTGACAACTCTACTTCTCCTCATTTCTAAATCGAAAGGTAATTCTTGGCTGTAGTGTCGATTTCGCTTATTCTGATTCTATAGAA
Source organism: Heliamphora ciliata (assembly GCA_032360265.1). Taxonomy (NCBI): domain Eukaryota; kingdom Viridiplantae; phylum Streptophyta; class Magnoliopsida; order Ericales; family Sarraceniaceae; genus Heliamphora; species Heliamphora ciliata. Next base: position 6,400 of record JAUMHN010245664.1, on the reverse strand, counting down.
ATGTGGTTTAAGGATTTGTTTTTTAGTCTCGGGTGGGAGAGACTTCTACAAATCCGTGAACCACACTATCCCACGTTAGTCAAACTTTTCTATGCTAACATTCACGTTTCCTCGATTCTGACCACCACCATCACCACTTGGGTGAATGGTACTGAGATTCACTTAACCCCCTCTATCCTCAATGAAATTCATTGCATACCAGAGGGTCAAATTTTTGTGCCTTGTAATAAGAGACCCATCGACATTGATGGCTTTTCATTTTCTGATGCGTTAGAAATATCTTTGAAAATGATGAGAATGACCCTTCAAAACCTTTAGAAGAAATTCCCTCAAGCCTGAGATGCAAATTTTGCATCATATGATCAACCATATTTTTCTTCCTCAGATGGGCAAATTTGGCAATGTTGCTTATATGCCCGTGCATTTTGGAACAAAAAAACCTTGATCTTGATTTTTTTTTATCTCTAATATGTTGCAATCCCATGGAAAATCAAACTCCTCTCTTCCACATGCCATGTTTTTTACCCGAGCCTTCGCCACTTTGGCGTAGACTTATCTGCTGAGAAGATGGTTCTTTTCTCCAAACATGACTTGTATGGTGCTTTTACCATGAAGCATATGCAAATCTCAAAAGTTGAAGGTGTTTGGACAACAAGACGTGGAACACCATATGTTTCTCGCCATCCGTCTACATCCCGAGAATTCTCTCCAATTCATGTTGATTTTGACTCCCCTGCTCCCCCTTCTGTTCGCACTCACATTCCTGGATCCTCTAGTGCTCCACTACATGTTTCTCTTCCTCCTACTCACTTTGATCTTCCATTTGCCCTGTCCACACCCGTAAGGTTGAAGACCACTTGAAATGGCTCCAAGAGGCTTGAAGCAAGCAATTCAAGGCCAAAGAGACCAAGGAAGAGAAAGCTGCCCGTTTGAAACATGAAGCAGATCTGACCCTCGTTGCCACTCTTGATGCCATGGCAGCTGCCGAAGCCAAGGATGAACGCGCACACTCTTTAAAGGAGAGAGCTTCTGAGAGAAAGTAGAAGGCAGAAGAAAAGAAGAGATTCAAGCAGTTCATGGATGACCAGTGACCACCCCTCTTTTGCTGATTCCAAAAGGAGAGAACAGCAAAAGGTAAGGTAAGTGGTGTGCAATGAAGTGAAGGAAAACATTAACAAACATTTATTAATTCAGTAGTTTTTTATTTGGAAGGAGAAGATGTGACCTTTAAACATACATATTTTTTATTTTTGGTTTGTGTTGTTTGTGTGGTTAAAACATACTCTCTTTTATCAAATTTTCTGTCATGGATGAATGATTATATGTGTTTTTGTATGATAAATCTTGTTTAGCATCGTTTGATAGCATACCATTTATATATCTATGAATGATGATTGGAATTTGAAAATTCTCTTCGCACATAAATGTCTTGATGCACAAATTTTTAAATAAACTCAGAATGCTTCTGAATTATTTTTACAAATCATCTTACAAATGAATATTATACTGTTGAATGTATGCGTAATTATTATGAATGCATATTCTGTTTAAGGTATATCGATAAGGGGAGAACTCTTATTGAAAAGATTAAATATTTTTTAGAAAATATTAAAATTATTGTAATTATAAAAAATGGAAGATTGTTAACCCAACGGTTTTTTATATTGATTTTGATGATTTTCATAATTTATTTTCTAAGAATAAATAGATTTAAAAAGATAATATTTAATATTTTCAAAAAGTTAGTGTTAACACATATTGAACAAATGAGTTGACACTTTTTAACCAAAAGAAATGACTCATTTTTCAAAAAGATTAAAATACTTAAGTATTCTTGGTTAAGGATATTTTGTGTTGAATCTAATTGATAATTGAATCAACACTTTAAGGCAATGAATACTTGAAGATATCAAGTATGTCAATACCTTTGAACAAATAGTTTGACACCCTAATATATCCGTTGAAGATGTTTCAGGTATTAAAAGTTAGTGTCGGCACAAATAAATTTTGTGTCAACACAAAATAGCCGAAGCTCTCAATACTCAAAATGAGTTGACACAAACTGAATTTGTGTTGACACAAAAGTGATTTCTCACTTTTGTTTTTCGAAATTTTGAGTCGACACAAATGGAAAAAGAGTCGACACAAAAGTACCGAGGTCACCTGCAGAATTTGGTGTGTCGACACAAAGTAAAGTTCGAGCCGACACAAATATCCCGAGTCCGCCTGAAGAAATTTGGTGTCGATACCAAATGCCAAATGAGTTGATACAAATCTCCCGAGGGTTCCTGAAGAATTTTAGTGTCGACACTAAGAAGATTTGAGTCGACACAAATTGCCCTATCCAAAAAGCTGAAATTCAAGTGAGTCGAGACAATATCTAAATGTGTCGACACCGTCATGTTGGTGAGAAAGATTGCAGAAATTATGTCGACACCTCAGTCAAATTGAGTCGACTCAATCACTTAAAGATTCTTGCCCTAGACTTTTTCTGTCGACCATAAAGAAATTGTGTCGACATTTGCAACAAAAATTCAAATTCGCGACAGACTTTAACGGTTGAATTTTTGGCATTAAATGCCTTCACTTACCTCTGACGGTCATGAATGCTCAAGAGTTTATACGAGGAGTTACTCCTCAATATTTAAAACATCTGGAAACTTACAATCACTATTCTATTATTTGATTCAAACTCAAAATATTTAAGTTTTTATTTATTGCTATAACTACAGCTCTTGTTCCTCATCTCTCTATACCTCTTCATTTGTTGCTAATCAATTTCTGTAAAGAGAGTGAGTGATACTCCTTGATACTCTTCATTTATTGTATTCAATGGTGAGTCACCCTTTATTCTTTGAGTGAGTGAGTAAATTTAATCAAAGAAGAGTTCAAGAGTAATTAGAAAAAAAACAAGGGATTGTTTTCATAGGATCATCTTGAAACTGTTGTAAGGCATTTGAATATGCCCGTAAACATTCTATCCTTGTGAATATTCTCAAGGAAAGTCTTGAGGTTGTAAGATTTTGAATGCGCCCGTAAAATATCTACATAGTTAAAATTCTCAATAAGAGACTCGAGGAGTGGACGTACGGTTAGAAAAAGCCGAACCGCTATAAATCCTTGATGTTTGGTTCATTTTTTCTATCTTTAACTTTTTAAATATTTGCATTATTTTATTCTCTGTTTATACTTACTATATTTGTTTGAAATATTAAAAAAAATTTAAAATTATTTTTATCTTTTTAAGATCCAATTCACCCCCCACTCTTGGATTACTTAAAAGTAACAAAACAACTTCGCTAAAAATAAAAATAACAAATATATATTAATTAGTAATTATTTCAAACCAGGTTTTAAAGTAGCTTTCATGCAAATAAAAATTGTTAGGAATTTTTTTGTTTTTTATGTAATTTTTTTTGGTAAGTAACTTTATGTAATTTTACATTTGGCTTTGGTATAAATCTTTTTTTTGGTAAATTTTGACAAGTATGTTTTAAAATTAATTTTCAAACAATATATATATATAAAATAAAAGTTCATATATGTTCTTAATAAAATATGTATAAATTTATATTTTAGTTAATAGGGGTATTCGGCAAAACTACTATTAGTAGTTTTTAATTTCTTGTTATTACTTTTAACTATAAATTATAATTTTTTTCAATCACTCACAACTTCTGTTATATATTATAATAATTTTTTTTTATATTTTAACTGCAAACTATAATCTTATCAAATACTCACACAATTTCTACTATAAACTACAATTTATAAATTACTATTTTAACAATGCCAAGCACTACCAATAAACAAAAAACTGCAAACAATTTAAGTAAAAATATAACAAGTTTGTGTTGTCACACAAGTATTTTTTATTTTTCTTTAATGCCAAGTTAAAAAATAATAAGTTATCTTTAAGCTGATAATAAGGGTGCTTGGCATTACTTTTGCTTGTAACTTTTAGATTGTAGTTGAAAAAACAAGTAAATTGTAGATGAAAAAAAGTGAGTATGACTTATAATAGAAGTTGAGAGTGTCGAGAAGTTAAGAGTGTCTAGAAAAACTGGTAAATTGTAACTTGTAAATTGTATAATAATTTTTAATAAAGAAAGTAAAAATTAATTAATGACTATGCAATTATGAAACTACCCCTCCCAGTCTGTAAATGCAGCTTGGCCATGCCGCCTACTGATAACTCACCGAAGGAAAAACGTGCACCGGGCATGACTGTTTAGAACTTCCACTTTGGCCACTGTGCTATTTTTCTCCAATTTACCACCGAATTATTGCAAAATTTACAAATCAAGGCTCCGTTCGTTTCATCTAAATTATAAATTTTGTGTTGTTTAATTAATAAAAAATAAGTAAAATAATTTATTTAAGTATAATGGGATGGAATTCTTTTTCTTTAAATAAGATAGTAAGTTATTTTCAATTTTTTTAAGGGACGTATCTTTAGTTTGATTCAACCCAAATTTGTAAATTTTTGTGTCAATTTTTAAAACGAATACACTAAAGCCAACGGCGATGGTGAATACTATTTCGGATACTTTTTTTAAAGCTTTTGGATACTATTTTGAATATATTTTAGGACCAATATTTCTTAAATAACTATTTTACATTGACAATCGACCAATATAAGGGGTAAAAAGTTAGTGTGAAGTTGGAAAATACGTGTACAAATCTGAAGATTCATTGCAGAAAATGAAGATCTTTGATGTGGAATGCCATTTCAGTGGCCTTAAGTAGAAGTGAAGTGCAAAAATGAGAAGATCTTACTCATGGACGAATCAATTTGCTGTCTGTGTGATATACAGCTTTGGAAGTAGCTATGGAGGACTTGTTTTGTAGCAGCAACCTCCTGTTTCCATGAAAGCTTTCTCCGGTCGCCGGTTTGAGCAAAGATTCTTCACTTCAAAGTGTGATAATGAGCTATTTGTTTTGTGGGTTGGAAAAAAGTTGATATTCAAAATTGATTAGTGGCATGGTTTGTAATTGAGAAAGTATGTATAGTCATTTTAAATCCTAAAATTTAGGAATGCTTTCTTCGGTAATTGATTTGAGCAGAGATTCTTCATTTCGAAGAGTGAGAGTGAGCTATTTGTTTTATGAGTTAGTAAAAAATTGATATCCAAAATTGATTAGTGGCATGGTTCGTAAATGAGAAAGGATGTATGGTTATTTTCAAATCGAAAATAAAGTAGGTAAATCATGCTAATTGTAAAAGCTAAAAGCAGAAGTTGGTTGGGGTTTCCAAACACCCCACTCTTGCCTTTTGCTATCGGAAAGCTAAAAGCAGCTGACACTATTGCTCCCAAACACCCTCAATTAAACTAGCCATGACTCCTATAATATTTTTTGAATGGCTACCCTCTTAGTCTCCTTTGATCACCTTTCACTTGTTGTGATTTTGTTTTTTTTTTAAATAAAGCATAAAAAGTTTGATTATTTGGAATATTTGTGTTAGCTTTTTTTTTTTTGCTTTTCAATAAAATGTTAATTATGTTCTTTTTTCAAGTTAGCATTTGGGATGATAACAAAACTTTTTTATTTTTGAAAATAGAGTTGATTTTGCAATTAAAAGTATTATAATTCTTTTACTTTAAAAAATAAAGAATTTTGATTTTTGTACATATTTTTAAAAAATAAAAGATTTTTTTGGACATGTTAAACATTATAACTTAAGCTAAATTTCTTTTAAAAAAGTCAACTTTTTAAAAAGGGTGTTTTTTTGGCAAAAGTCTCATTTATAAGCAATTTGGGGGATTAGTCATTCTCTTTCTTTCTTTTTTTTTTTTTTAAATTCTAATCCCACGTATATTAAACCAACTCACCCATGTTAACCAAAAAGCGCTACCTTATATTTTACCCAGTCACTACTAATTCTAGTGCTCAGAGTTAAATTTTATTTATTTTTTGTTTTATTAAATATTTATTTGCATAATGACCTATTTTTTTTCACATTTTTAACAAATTTCATTATGGGTATTGGAATTAAATTTAGATTAATTTTTTGTAAATTGTTTAGTTGGCTGTTTTCCTTTAATATTTCTAGGAGAATTTTTCCTTGACTGATAATAAGGGAGATTCTTCTTTTAATAGGTTTGGCTAAATGTTTCTCATTTGATGAGACTAGAAAATGACTTAAAATAGAAAATACTCATTACAAAATAGAAAAAGATGTTTGTTTGTTGGGAGAATATCCAACGCCAAAATAAAATACATGCTCGGGGATCCAGAAAATACATCTTTATTAAACTTTCAACAATTTATAATAATCTGAAATTACAGAAAATGAAATAACAGGAATAACATAAATGGATTTTGCAAACCGAGTCCTGCAATCGCAGTTTCCTTAAGAATGATTCGCCGACTACCGAGGGTGTTGTAGGTATTCCAC
>JAUMHN010245554.1:0-19883 GCA_032360265.1 Heliamphora ciliata | reverse complement strand
GAGAGAGACAGGTGACAGAGCGCAGAGATAGAGAGAGATAGAGCAGAGAGAGGGACGGCGGTGCAGGGGTCGACGGTCGGCAGTGAGGGAGGCGGGCGGCGGCGGTGAGGGTTTGTGGAGGTCGTTTTGAGGGGTGGGGGTGGGGGTGGTTTTGGGGGTGGGGTGATTTTAAGGGTGATTTTGAAATTATGATGGTGTTTTTGTTAAAAATTTTAACGGTTTGGTCCATTTAATATTAAAGTTAAACCTGATGGGAGGTTAGTGTTTTTAAACCACATGGCAGGTTTCTGTTTTTGTTAGAAACCTCAAGGGAGGTCAATGTAATTTATCCAAAAAAAATTTATCTTATTTGCCATATTTTGGGCTTCAATTTCTTCTCTTATTTATCATATTTTTGGGATTTTTCCCTCTTCCTAAGAGACCCAAATTTTAAATTCAAAAGGCCAGAGGACGGTGTACTATATATCTAGGGTTTTGGAATCTTATTTCTCTTTTCCTTTCTTTGGTGGATACTTGTTCTCAAATTTGCTGAACTTGTCTCCACTTTATTTTTAATAAGTTACTTTCGTCGCTGATTAAAAAAAAAAGAGTAAATTTTGTGTATTCTGAGACAAATACACTATTTGAATTTGTAGTTTGTTCAATTTGCAAACCAAGTTTCACTCCTTACATTGAAGCCAAGTAATTATAATGAATTGAATTGTCAGGTTTGGGTTACTTTAACACCTAATATACTGTTGATTGTAAATAAAGAAGAAAATACTTCTACTATTAAATATCATTTGGCACAAAACTAATGTAGATTCATAAAGCGTTTGTACTATACTCTCCTAACTTAAGAAATATGCATAAACATTGCTGGCTTGGAGAGAAAGATGCAAGTGCTCTTTGTAATTTGGCAACTCAATTCTTGAAATACCTAGCAACGGATTCTAAAACAAAGAAATTGTGTACTTCTCTGTGAAGAGTTCACACTCAACTAACATACAAAATCAATGTTACCGGCAGCCTTATAAGTTAACTCTTCTAGCGTTTCTTCAAAAAGAGGTGTGTTTATACTTTATTTTTTCAAATCCTTTCGATAAAGATAAATAACCCATCGAATGGAGGGTCACAATTAATAGATACATGACCAAGCCATAAAATAATTTATTTATAGTAAGATACCCATCGATGCTTGTAAAAAGATAGAGACTTATCGATGTTATCCAAGTCTTTGTAAAAATAACATAAGGACTTTGGTGAAAAGCTCGTCGAACTTCTTGTTTTAATTCTTTGCTGACACCCATACTAGCTAATTTGTTCTCTTATCAAAATCGAAAGAGTGGTTAGAAATGATATATGTGATGGACAAGTGTCACAAGTTACAGTCTTCTCAAAAGAACAGGTGTCGTAACTGAAATCATTTGTTCTCAAAGGCCAAAGAACTATACTGAGTGGTAAAGCGGTTACCAGATCGTGAAGGCAGACCACAACCACCTACTAAAAGAGTGGACCCACGACGAACTATCCATTATTCAAGTCAGTAAAGATTAGCTCATGATGAAGACGGTTATAAAGGCAGTTATGAGCGGTTATAGACCAGTCTATAAAAGACTAAGCAAGAACACGATGAATGGACTTTTACACATTCCGACAAACTATCTATCTTTTATTTTATCTTGTAATTTTATTCTCTTTGTATTTTTCTTTGTAATTTCATTTTCCTTGTAATTTTCTTTTATAGCCATTTCAGTTCATAGAATTAGTTTGTAATCTTTGTATCAAATCATAATTTTCATAGAAATAATAAAATTTCTTTATTATTTTTATTTTCATCCACCATTACTTTCTGGCGAAGTCTTAAAACACGGTAAAAAAACATTGCATGCAATAGCTTGATCATCTCGAAGAATTTTCTCTTTTCGAATGAGATTAATTTGTTATTTTGGTTAACAAATCTTTGACAAGCCCAGTGGGACCCGCATTAAGTCAGAAAGCAACATGGTTCAAACTCGCAAAGACAAAGCAGTGCAAGGAGGCGTAACTCCTACAGAAGTTACCAATGGAACGAACACAGTGAATGAAATAGACCAATCGAATGGTCAAAATAGTCAGTCGAAAAGCTTGGAAAGACTTTCTGCGCAAGAGAGATAGAAAATAATTGAAGTATTCAACAATCCAAGTATGGTGGAGCAAGAATTTGTGATAGCAATGAAAAAAGTTATTATTGGTGTTGAAGCACTTATGTCTGCAAATTTCACATCGAATGAGGTAGCTAATGTCAGTATGCCTCTGATAAGAGCACAAGTGGAAAATCAAGGACCATCGATAGGTCCCAACAGTGGTCATTCTCAGTAACAGGTATGTTATAATCCTGTTTATGAACCTAGAGTTTCTCAAGGATACGGTTCATATTATAATCCTGTTTATGAGCCTAAAAATCCTTAAGGATTAGGACGACGAGGTTATAGACCTTCGAATGTTGGCAGACCTTCAACAGAAACCTATTGGGTACCGGTCGTTGTGGAGCCTGTATATTCAAATCCACAAGTTGTGGATCCATTTAAAGTTGGTCAATCTTTTCCTCCACAATTCGAATAACCCATGAACGTTAACCCACTAATGGGACAACCTATGAATGTCAACTCTGTGATGGATCAACAATTCATAGTCAACAGAGACCAAATCATAGAGATTATGCAAGATCTCTACGGACCAGCCATTCGAAGGGCTGAGAGACCCGTGTTTCGGAAACCCTATCTGTGTTGGGTAGATAATTTGGGCTTCCTTAGAAATTATAAAATTCTAGAATTCACTTTGTTTTCAGGAGAAGAAAATCAGTTGACTATTGAGCATATAGATAGATTCACTTTATAATGTGGAGAGGTAGAAAATAACGATTTTCTTAAGATAAAATTATTTTCACATTCTTTAACTAAAATTGTATTTACATTATTTATTAATCTACCAGCCAATTCGGTTCAGAATTGACAGGAAATAGAAGATCAATTCCATACTCAATTCTTCAGGACTGAACTTGAAGTGACCATGGCAGACCTACCCAAATTGAAACAACATTCAATAGAAACCGCTGAGTAGTTTCTTAGTAAATTCAAAAGAATGAGGAATAGATGTCATATTGTCTTGCCAAAAATTGAATTGGTAAGATTTGCTCAGAATGGTTTAGATTTCTAACTAAGAAAAAAGTTCAAAAAATAAAATTTAAAGATTTATTTGAGTTAGCCTCGAGAGCCACTAGGTATGAAGGCTTATTAAAAAAAGAATTGTATCGAAAATCAACTTCTCTTGGGACCTATTATCAAGAGGTCGAAGGAGATGTAGAAATAGATATAGCGCAAGTGGTTGGTAAGACTCCAATTGTATGTGGTACGTTATAAAAAATAAAGAAATCACTAAGTCTACCTTCTACACAATTAAGCAAAAGAACCAGCCTTCGACTCTACGACAGTATTCATTTGACTTATCTAAGGCAGATAAACTGTTCGATGAGTTAGTAAAGCAAAGGTTCATCACTTTAACGAATGGTCATTTGATCCCACCTAAAAGAGAAAGGAAGATTAAAGAATATTGTAAATAGCACAATTTTTTTAGACATTCTACAAATAATTGCATAACATTTTGAAATGCTATACATAATTTGATTAAAAAAGGAATGCTACAATATGCCAAAGGAAAGGAGATCATGGAGGTTGATAGTGATCCATTTCCTGATATGCTCAACATAAACATGATATCAGCCGAAGCCGACCTTGGAAAGGTCATGAGAAGGTTACCAAGCATGATTACTCGAGAAGAGATTGCCAAGATGGATAAAGGAAAGGCAAAGATGCAAGATGCTGCAGGTCAGAAGTTCATTTGTATCAAATGTTGAAGGACTGTCCAAGAGGTCGAAATAGAAATAGCAAAAAAAGGAGATGAAAACATGTTTCTTAGAAGCAGTGTTACGTTTCAACACAATGGGAGGAGGAGATTTACAGATTTACATTGGGGCTAAGTTGATTTACGAGGGACCAAACCTAGGAATTTTTTGTCCTTGTAAAGTTGAGATGTACGGCCCAAATTATGGGCTATTTCTGTTGAATGGGAACCCAATAATCTCATGTTTGTTAGCAACTCAAGAGATGAAAGACCATGGAAGACAGCCAATTAATTGGCCATATGGTAAAGCTACACCAGCTCCATGTTAGGGATTTCGAAGGAATACGCCTTTCGAAGATCAACAAGGAAGAAATTTTGAAAAGCCTCAAAGAAGGATGGTGAGACCTCCTATCTCACCAATTGATCGATGGGATAGGTTGAGACACCATAAGTTCCCTTTCTCCAAAAGGATGGTATGTGCCGGCTACTACATCTCAAAAGCGCAGACCATAATGAAAGTTTGCTACTAGAGCATTGCCAGATATGCATCTGAATTATCGCAGAAGCCCACTGTCTCCTCGTTAAAATGCGCAAAACATGGTATGGACAAGGGAAGGATTGAAGCCAACTAAGCAAGAAAGTAGAAGCCACTCAAATGAACAGACTGGGGGTAAAAATTCACTTCGAAGGCTGCCATGGCAAGGAAGCTAGATGAAGTCAAGAGGTTACTGATGTTAGAGGATGAGTCAAGTAATGTATCAGACATGGAGAAAGATGCGGTTAAAAATCAAGATAAAGACCAAAGCTCGAATGGATCATATTCAAGTGATTTTGGAAGGAGGCTAGAGGTAATTTAGTTTGGGTCAGTTTTGCCAAATGTGGATTGTAATATCATGCTAATTTTACCAAAGCAGTTCCAGGCAAAACCAAACTAGCCTGTTGGTCTCGACGAAGACGTCGAAGATCATTCAGAAGTAGCTGTCAAAATAGAGAAATGTGAGGTAAAAATACCTTTGTCACATTCGTTGGAGGTTTGAAAAGATGTAACAGGGGAATCACAGGTACTGATGCAAACTCCCGAAATGGCATTGGTAAGGCATTTGAAACTTTTATACGTGACAACAATGGTCAACGAAAAGATGGTTGACAAGGTTCTTATAGACAACGGAGCAGTAGTCAGTATACTGCCATCGATGATGTTGAAGTTTTTAGATAAAAGAGTTGATGATTTGAATTCAACTGAAGTTACAGTGATTAATTTCACTAGTGGAAGTTCATCTACGCATGGTATTTTAGCATTGTTGTTAAGCATTGGAAAAAGGAAGATGATTACTACATTTTTTGTAGCTAATTCGTCATCTAATTATAACATGCTTTTAGGTCGAGATTGGATACATTCAAATGGATATGTTTCATTATCTATACACCAGGCTGTGATCTTTTTAAGACAAGAAGATGATGAAGGTCAAAAGAAAACAGAAATATATTGGGCTAATCGAAACCCATTTAAAGCTGATGCACATAATGTTGAAACTCCATTATATGAAGTTGAAGGGGATTCGATGGTCGTCGAAACAATGGGTACTTCAAGTCTGGCTGGAGAACAGATTTTTCAAGTAGTTAAGGAAAGGTTAAAAGAGGCAAGTCAAGGTTTCCCAATACCTAGCATCATCAAAAGGCCTACAAAAAGGGTCAATATAATAGATGGTAAGTAAAATGCTAAAGTTTTGAAAATCAGATGACAGGTTGACAGAAAAAGAGAAATCAGTGAAGTCTACTTTCGAAAGACTTTATCTGTTTTTTCTCGAACGCAAGTTAGAAGGAAACTGTTCATGCAGTTGGACAGAGTGTGTAAATGAAGATGATTCAGAAGATGGTACAAGGTTGGCGATCGTAGAACTTACTGCTGCACCTGTTAAATTATATGATGTAAATATAGAAGTGTAAGATAAATTAGAAGAGGTCAATCTAGGATCTAGTAAAGATTACAGACCTATCTTTGTAAGTTCAAATCTGAATCATGTAATGAAAAGTAAACTTGTAAGTTTGTTAAATGAATTTAAAGATTGCTTTGCTTGGAGTTATGACAAAATGCCATGTTTAGATAAGATTTTTGTAGAGCATAGATTACCTATCAAACCGAACTTTTTATCTCATAAATAACCACTTAGGAGAATGAATAATTTAGTTGTTCTTCTAATTAAAGAAGAAATCGAAAGGCTCCTAAAAACTAAGTTTATTCTAACAACCAGGTATGTTGAATGGTTGTCAAATGTAGTACCAGTAATGAAAAAAAATGAAAAATTGAGAATTTGCATAGATTATAGAAATCTTAATGCGGCAAATCTTAAAGATGAATATCTTATGCCAGTAGTTAACTTATTAGTCGATTCAGCAGTCAATAACGAAATTTTATCGTTTATGAATAGGCATGCAGAATATAATCAAATTTTTATTGCTCCACAAGATACTCATAAAATAGCATTTAGATGTCCAAGTGCCTTAGGCACATATGAGTGGATAGTGATGCCTTTTGGATTAAAAAATGCTAGAGCAACATATCAGAGAGTAATGAATACCATATTCCATGACTTCATAGGAAACATAATGAAAGTATATATAGATGATATTGTGATCAAATCTGATTAGCAAGGAGAACATCTAGGTTATCTTCGAAAGATATTCGAAAGAATGAGATATCATTAGCTCAAAATGAATTTATTAAAATGTGCTTTTAGAGTATCAGCATGCAACTTCTTGGGATTTTTAGTACACAAAAGAGGGATAGAAGTCGATCAAAATAAATCTAAGGCTATTATGGAAGTTAAACCACCAATGACGAAAATGGAACTCCAACATTTTTTAGGACAGGTAAATTTTCTGAAAAGATTCATAGCAAACCTAGCAAGAAAAACGATGGCGTTCTCCCCATTGCTTAAGTTGAAGGAAGGTTATGAATTTAAATGGGAAAAGGCGCATCAAGAAGCTTTCGAAAGATTGAAAGGAAATTTAACCAAACCTCTTGTTTTGATGCCTCCTATTCTAGATAAACCTTTAAAATTGTACATCTCTGCTAATGATAAGTTGAAAGAAAGTTTATCAGTATAGAATAATGAACAAGGACATGAGCAAGCAGTTTATTACCTAAGTAGAAGGTTAAACAATGTCGAAGTTAAGTATACCTCTATTGAAAATTTATGTTTAGCATTGTACTTTTCTGCAATGAAGTTAAGGCATTATTTGTTACCTTCGACAGTACACATCATTGCACAAACTGACATCATTAAACATATGTAGTTAAACATATCTTGAGAGGAAGACAAGAAATATGGGTCTTGTCCTTGATAGAATACAACTTTGTGTATGAGCCTTAGAAGGCCGTTAAAGGACAAGCATTAGCTGATTTCTTAGCAGATCATCCGAATATATCATTAGAGAAAATAAAAGATGATTTGTGTGAGCTAAATTGTGTAGCAATTCAAAGTTGGAAGCTCATGTTCGATGGGTCAAAAACTGATCAAGGAGTTGGAGCAGGTGTAGTTATTGTTGCTCTTAATGAAAAAAGATATCAGTTTGCTTTTCAATTGAATGAAGAGAAGGTCTGTTTGAATAACCAAGCAGATTATGAAGCCTTGGTGATAGGGCTTGAGATAGCTATAGAATTTAAAATAACTCACTTGAAAGTTATTGGAGATTCACAAATGATGATTCGACAAGTGACCAGTGATTATCGATATCATAATGACATTTTAAATGATTAGTTGAATATTGTAAAGGAGCTGGTAATGAACTTTAAAGAAATTCAATTTGAACATGTATTTAAATTACAAAATAATAATGCCAATGAAATGACACAATTAGCTTTCAGAGTTAAAATTTCAAAGGGAGAAAATGAGTTATTAATAAAAATACAAAAAGAGAATGGTCATTACAAAAGAATATAGCTCCTATAGAAATCTTTTATAATGAGCCTTATAATGAGCAAATCGAAAATGATTGGAGAAGTGAAATAATTTTTTTTTTGCAAGATCCTTCAATCACTGTTGATAGAACCACAAGGTTCAGGTCAGTGAATTATGTACTTCTTGAAGATGATTTGTTTCGAAGGGCATCAGATGGGCTGTTACTTTTATGTATTAGCCAGTTCAAAGCCATGAAAGTAATGGCTGAAGTTCATGAAGGAATTTGTAGAGCCCATCAAGCAGGAGAAAAAATGAGATGGTTAATCAGTAGATATAAATATTATTGGCCAGCTATTAAAAAAGATTGTATACCCTACGCTAAAGGATGTCAAGAGTGCCAAAAACATAGACCTATCCAAAGAGTCCCAACTTTACAATTATATTCGATTATAAAACCTTGGCCATTTTGAAGATAGGCAATGGACCTGATAGGACATATTCATCCGTCATCCTCACTACAACATGATTTTATTCTAGTAGCTACAGATTACTTTACAAAATGGGTTGAAGCCATTCCTATGAAAAATGTAACGCAAAGCAGTGTTATACAGTTTATAAAAGAACATATAATCCATCGATTTAGATTACGGTAGTCAATAACTGTAGATCAATGGACAGTTTTCAATGGAAGTGATATCAAAGAATTTATCCAAGAATATAGAATTCAAATGATAAAATCAACGCCATATTATGCTCAAGCGAACGGACAAGTTAAAGCTACTAATAAAATAATAAAAATGACATCATCGAAAGTCATTGAGGATAATCCTCAAAAGTGGCATGAGTTATTATCAGAAGTATTATGGGCTTATCGAAAATTGAAAAAAGATAGTACACAGACTACTCCATTTGATTTAGGAAAAGGTCATGTAGTTCTGTTGCCTATGGAAGTGACTATTCAGTCACGAATGGTAGTCCATCATGATCATTTGCCTAATGATCAGTTTTATGAGACAATGACTATAGAGTCCGAAAATATCGAAGAACATAGATTACAAGCTCTCACTAACATCCAAGCCTAAAAGAAAAATATCGAAGGGGCTTTTAACAAGAAAGTGAGAAACAAAAGTTTTGCAGAAGGTGATCTGGTTTGGAAAACTATATTACCACAGGGTTTGAAGGATCCTGAATTTGGTAAATGATCACTAAATTGGAAAAGTCCTTTTCGAATAGCAAAAATATTACCAAAGGGGCATATCACTTAGAATCTCTTAATGATGAGTTACATAAAAGAACAATCAATGAAAGATATCTAAAAAGATACTATCCAACCAGGTGGGAAACCATGAAAGAACATTAAAACTATATCTAGTCATTCGAAATAATGACATTCAAATATTAAAATGTTTGATTACAATGGAGGGAAAGACGATTTAAACAAATCCCATTCAACATTTAGAGACTTGAATTTGAACTGGGATTGGCCTAAGTATTCTAAAGCTGCTTCGATCTTGAAGGAACTGTTTTCTCCTTTCGAAAAGAGATCTTCTGTATCATGGATCAAGACATCTCTTTCTAACTTCAAAGCGTGCCTTTCGAGACGAATTTGATCACGCTTGGCTTGTAATTGAGACTCCTCTACTTGAAGTAAGTGATCTTTTTGTTTAATCTGAAGAGCTCTTTCTCAATGAGTGGAGATGGCAGTAGATATTGATTTCATGGGATCAATGTAAGATTGCTTGGCTTGAATTGTGTCTTGATAATATTGAGTCAAAGCAATCTTACTAGCTAATTCTGAGGCCATCATTGATAGTTTGGCTTGTTGATCCGGAGTGAAAATGATCTTGGCACCACTGGATAACTTCTTGATGCATGAAATTAGATCTTGAGCTTTCGAGAGAAATAGCTTTTCAAAAGAAAGAAAGAGAAGGTCAAAAAAATGACCTAGTTCTTCCAGAATCATTGGATCGATGGATGCATCGTTTGGCCTACATGGGACTTGAGCCATGGATTCGGTGAAGGAATCCATGCAACCAAGAACTATGTTCAAGGCATCTTCGATGGCAGGAGTCTCATCAATCTCTACAAGATAATTAAAATTAATGAAAGTAGAAAGAAAAGAACATAAGAAGATTTCTAGGAGATATGGAATACCTTGTCTCTAAACATAAGAGAATGAAAAGATTAATTATCCTCATCAGCAGTGGGAACGGAATCTCCTACGGGCTCAGCCCGATGAATAACTTCTACAGGACCAGGAGCGTGAGTTGAACCCAAAGGCCTAACGGTGACAAGTGTTAAGGCTATGTTGGGCGACGGTTCTTCTTCGATTGAAGTCCCAGTAGGAGCTGGGGATGTCACATAATATTCAGGCGATGAAGATACCTCTAAAGGAATTGCTGAAGTGGGATTTGCTGGATTTGCCTAGAAAAATCAATTACAACAAAGGCAGATAAGTATATTAAGTATAGTAAAATTATAGTGATGATTCGAAACAAAAAATGAATCATCTAATGTACCTTCATTTTCTTGCTTTCAATCGAGATGGCATCTTCTTCTTCGAAAGCAGCCTCAAAAGTTTCAGAAGCTTTGCATTTCTTCAAAAATATCATCGAATAAAACAATTCCTCTTCTTCTTTCTCTCCTTCTTCTTCAGCTTCTTGTACCTTTCGAATGTTTTCCTCTTCTTCTCTTTTTTTCTTCTTGATTTCTTTTTCTTTTTTCTTCTTTCCTCTTTTTCTTCTCTTCTTCCTTTAATCTTTTTTCTTTTGATTCCCTTTCTTATCTTACTTTTTCTTCTTCTTCTTCTTCTTCTTCGCTTCATTTTCTTCTTCTTTTTTTTTCTTTCTTTCAACTTCTTCTTTTGAGTCCTTTCTCTTTCTTCTTCTTGTCTCTTCTTTTTAGCTTCTTCTTTCTTCTTCATTCTTCCTCTTTCAACCTTGTTTCCATTTCTTCCTTCTTCTTCTTTTGCTCAGCCTCTTCTTTCTTTTTCTTCCTCTCCATCTCTTCTTTTCTTTTATTTTCTTTTTTGTCTTCATTCTTCTTCTTCTTCTGCTCTCCTTCCTTTTTCTTCCTTTCTTGTAAAGCTTTCTCAGCTGAAAAATCATCTTTTATAAATCCATCAATAAGAGGATTAGAAGAAGTCTGTTGTTCTTTGAGAGTATAAACAAAAAGATTTTTATCTTTCGAAGCTCTAACTGATAAGGGGATATCATCTGATAAAGTGTCCAAATCAGAAGCTATGTTTGCTTGAGCTCGAGATGCCAAAGGAGGAGTTATTGCTTGAAAAGGCAGTTAAAACTATACCAAAAAAGATTTTAAGCTTTCGATAATGTAGATATAAAAAGAAGCTCAGGAAAATAAAAAGAATTACCTTGAGCAGAAGTTGCATGTCTCCCTTGTCGATTATAATAGGACAATTGAGCCTAGTAACAGGCTAACGAAGATACGAAGATGGTAGGGGCAATGATAGTCCACCACGCATCAAAAGTAACTGTGGTTAAAGTAGAGGGCTGGAAGTCTTCAAATTTAAAAGTTCAAACTCTCCTCAGAAAATCATCTTGAATAGACGTTGCCAAATATGTCTCTCTTATGGTAGATCTGCCTTCGATGTTTTCATTAACAGAAGGACGCATATAAGGTAAGGGAACCCTTTGTATTAGTCCAAATTACCTAACACATTGACTAGGAGAATAGTTTTCGAAGCTGCAGTTACAAAATGCAATCGATGAAATCGATCCATCAGTTAAGATGTACCTAGGGGTGTGAACACTAGCCTAAAAAATCCTTCGACGAATGAGGTCATTCGGTGAGTGGGGTTGTGAAGGTCATCTTGCTAGAAAGTTAAGCGATAAGAAGAATATTGAAATTGATGAAAAGATTGAAAGTTCTCAGGGCTTCTGATAGAAGGTAAAGAGAAGAAAACAGAAAATAGTACTCGAAAGAATATGTCAAAATGTCTGATTACAGAGACAAAAAGTATTCAGCATAACTCAAGCAAGGATAACCAAGAGTGGTTCGATATTTTAAGTTTAACTGAGGGAAATAAGCATAGAACCAAGCTTGGAATAGCCAAAAAGGGCCACCACAACTATCAAAAATTTCTTGCTCGACGAAAGTGTATAACGTTTATACAGGGTGCCTAAGACAAAAAGGGGCCAAAGCCAATTTCTTTTGTTGAGCCAAACAAATTCCTATCGATAAGTACTCATTGGTGACTTTAATACCAGGAGTAGCCAGAAGAAAATGGCAAAGCTAAAAGCGATAGAAAAGAACTATCTCTTTAAAGGAAGGTACAACAAAAGAAGGGATGTCATAAATCTTGATCAATTCAAAGTATCCCATACCTGAAGATTTTAAATACTCTTTTTCAGTTGGAGTCGAGATTAGCAAAGCATTGAATTCAAGGTCTGTCGATGGAAGGCTTATGAGATGAACAACATCGATAATGGTGGGTGACATAAACCCACAAGGCAGGATCATGGCATTGCAAGAGGTAGACCAGAAGCATGCTGCTACACCAAGTACCCACTTGTTCATATTGAGGGTATAGGTAGAAAGCATGATTATTTCTCGAATACCTAGGTTATCCCACTGTTGGCCAATGTATGGAGTCAGACGCGACACCCAATTGGACTAATCCTATTTAAGGTTTATCCATGTGCGAGTGGTGCTGGTCCATCCATTTGGTCTAGTTCAAGAACGGTTGGTTAAGTAAGAAAGATTCATTTGGGGCCAAGGGATAGCTAGACGAAAAAGATTCAAGCATGTTCGGCTCGAGAATAGGGTCGAGAATGTAATTCGAACTCGAGCTAGGGTTTTGAATCACAATATTATGATTACCGTGTTGATCAACATACTCTTTGATCAGCATAAAACCACTCTCGGTGATCCTTGCTTGAGTTATGCTGAATACTTTTTATCTCTGTATTTAGACTTTCTGACATATTCTTTCGAGTACTAATTCTCTATTTTCTTCTCTTTACCTCTTATCAGAAGTCTTGAGGACTTTCAACTTTTTTATTTATTTCAATATTCTTCTTCTCGCTTGACTTTTTTGCAAGATGACCCTTCACAACCCCTTTCTCTGAATAATCGTATTCGTCGAAGGAATTTTTGGGCTAGTATCTTTACCCCCAAATATATCTTGATTGGTGGATTCATTTCATCTATTGCATTTTGTAACTGCAGTTTCGAAAATTACTCCCCCAGTCAATGTGCTAGGCAATTTGAGTTGCTACAAGGAGTACCCTTACTTTTCTTGCATTCTTCCATTCTTGAGATTATCGAAGGCAGGTCCACAATAAGAGAGACTTAAATGGCTCAAGCTATCCAAGATGATTTTCTAATAAGGGTCCAAGCTTTCGAATTTGAAGAATTACAAGCTTCTACCTTAACTACACCTGCTTTTGATGCATGGTGGACTGTCATTACTCCTACCATTTTTGTCTCTTCTTTAGCCTATTATCAGGCTCCATTGTCATATCATAATAGACAAGGGAGACTTGCAACTTCTACTCAAAGTTATTCTTTTTATATTCTTGAATTCCTTCACATATCTATTTTTCGAAAGCTTAAAAATTTTTGGTACAACTTTTGTTGCAGACGTCATCCCTATTCAAGTAGTTACCCTTCCTTTGACAACTCGAGTTCAAGCAAACATAGCTTCTAATTTGGATACTATATCAGATGATATCCCATTATCAGTTAGAGTTTCGAAAGGTAAAATCTATTTTGTTTATACTCCTGAAGAACAGCTGACTTCTTCTAATCCTCTTATTGATGGATTCATGAAAGATGCCTTTTTAGCCTAGAAAGCTTTACAAAAAAGGAAGAAAAAGGAAGAAGAAAAGAAGAAGAAGGAGAAGAATGAAGACGAGAAAAAAAAGAAAAGGAAAGAAAAGAATAGATGGAGAAGAAGAAAAAGAAAAAAGAAGCTTAGCAAAAGAAGAAGAAGGAAGAGATGGAAACGTAGAAGAAAGAAGAAAAAAAGAAGAAAAAAGAAGAAAAAGAAATGGAAAGAACTCAGAAAGAAGAAATTGAAAGAAAGAAAAAAGAAGAAGAAGAAAATGAAACGAAGAAAAAGGAGAAAGAAGAAGAAGAACAAACAAGAAAAGAAAAGGAACTAGAAGAAAAAAGATTAGAGGAAGAAGAGAAGAAAAAGAGGAAAGGAGAAAGAAGAAAGAGAAAACAAGAAGAAAAAGAAAGAAGAAAAAGAGAAGAGGAGGAAAGGAGACAAAAAGAAGAAAAAAGAAAAAGAAGGAAAGTGAAAAAGAAAAGACAACGTGCAGGAGATAAGAAAAGATAGGAAGAGGAAAAAATTTGAAAGGAACAAGACGGAGAGAAAGAAGAAGAAGATGAGTTGATTTCTTCAATGATATTTTCAAAGAAACACAAAGTTTCAAAGCTCTTGAGGCTACCTTTGGAAATGATACCATCTTAACCGAAAGCAAGAAAATGAAGGTAAGTAATTTATATTTTGAATCATCTTTCTTATGTTCATATGCCTTTTTGTGATCACATGAATCTTTTCTGGCAAATCCAACTTCAGAGGTTCCGCTAGAGGTGTCTTCATCTCCTGAGTACTATGTAACATCTCCAACTCCTACTAGGACCTCCCTCGTAGAAGAACCATCACCTAACATGGCCTTAACACTTGTCACTATTATGCCTTTGCGTTCAACCCTTATTGCTGGCCCTATAGAAGTTATTAATCAAGCTGAACCTGAAGGAGATTCTACTCCTGCTTCTAATGAAGACAATCAACCCTCACATTCTCCTCATTCCAGAGACAAGGTAATTCATAACTCTTAAGAATCTTCTTATATTCTTTTCTCTCAATTCTTATTCCTTAGTTTTAATTATCTTATAGATTGACGAACCCCCTGCTATTGATGATGGTTTGGATATACTCTTTGGTCATGTGGATTCTTTCACTAAATTCATGTCTCAAGTCACTTGTAGACAAAAAGAGTCATCCATCAATCCATTGATCCAGACAGAATTAGGTTATTTTTATGAGCTTCTCGCTCTTCCCTTCGAAGAACTATTTCTCTCGAAAGTTTAATATCTTATATCGTGCATCAAGAAGTTGTCCAGTGCTACCAAGATTATTTTACTCCCGATCAACAGGCCAAACTATCAATGATGGCCTTGGAGTTGGCTGGTAAGATTGCATTGGCCCAATACCATCAAGACACAATTCGCTCCAAGCAATTCTATATTTATTCCATGAAATCAATATCTACTGCCATCTCCACTCATCAAGAAAGTGCTCTTCAGATCAAACAAAAAGATCACTTGCTTCAAGAGGAGGAGTCCCAATCACAAGCTAGGCTTGATCAAATTTGTCTTGAGAGGCATGCTTTGAAGTTAGAAAGAGATGCCTTGATCCATGATACAAAAGATCTCCTTTCGAAAGGAGAAAACAGTTCCTTTAAGATCCAAGCAGCCTTAGAAGATTTAGGTCAATCCCAGTTGAAATTGAAATCCCTAAGTGTTAAATGAGATTTGTTTAAATCTTCTTTTCCTCCATTGTAATCAAACACTTTAATAATTGAATGTCATTATTTAGAATGGATGGGTACACTTTTAATGTTCTTTCATGGTTTCCCACATGGTTGGATGGTATCTTTTAAGATATCTTCCATTGATTGTTCTTTTAAGTAACTCATCATTAAAGGATTCTAAGTGATATGCCCCATTTGGTAATACTTTTGCTATTCGAAAAAGACCTTCTCAATTTGGTGACCATTTATCATATTCAGGGTCCTTCAAACCCAGTGGTAATATAGTTTTTCAAACCAGATCACCTTTTGCAAAGCTTTTGTTTCTCAATTTTTTGTTAAAAACCCTTTCGATCTTTTTCTTTTTGGCTTAGATGTTAGTGAAGGCTTGTAATCTATGTTCTTTGAGGTCTTCAGACTCTATAGTCATTGCCTCATAAAATTGATCATTGGATAAATGATCATGACTGGTTACCCTTCGTGGCCGAACAGTCACCTTCATGGGTAATACAGCTGCATGACTATATACTAAATCGATGTTCGATAAGCCGATAATACTTCTGATAATTACTCATGCCACTTTCGAGGGTTATCTTCAATGACTTTCGATAAAGTTATTTTTATTATTTTATTAGTAGCTTCAGCTTGTCTATTTGCTTGAGTATAATATGGCGTTGAGTCTATCATTTGAATCCCGTATTCTTGGATAAATTCTTTGATATCACTTCCATTGAAAACTATCCCTTGATCTACAGTTATTGACTGTGGTAATCCAAATCGATGGATTATATGCTCTTTTATAAACTGTATAACAATCCTTTGCGCTACATTTTTCATAGGAATGGCTTCAACCCACTTCGTGAAATAATCTGTAGCCACTAGAATAAAATCATGTTGTTGTGAGGATGGCGAAAGAATTTGTCCTATCAGGTCCATTGCCCATCCTCGAAATGGCCAGGGTTTTATAATCGAATGCAATTGTAAATCTGGAACTCTTTGAATAGGTCCATGCTTTTGGCATTCTTGACATCCTTTAGCATAGGATATACAATCTTTTCTAATAGATGGCCAATAATATCCATATCTTCTAATTAACCATCTCATTTTTTCTCCTGCTTGATGGGATCCACAAATTCCTTCATGAACTTCAGTTATGACTTTCATGGCTTCGAACTGGCTAATACATAAAAGTAATAACCCATCTGAAGCTCTTTGAAACAAATCATCTTCAAGAAGTACATAATTCACTGACCTGAACCTTGTGGTTCTATCAACAATGATTGAAGGATCTTGCAAAAAAAAATTTATTTCACTTCTCCAATCATTTTCGACTGACTCATTACAAGGCTCATTACAAAAGAATTCTATAGGAGTTATCTTATTTTGTAATGACCATTTTTTTTTGGTATTTTTATCAACCTCTCATCTTCTCCCTTTAGCATTTTAACTCTAGAAGCTAATTGTGCCATTTTATTGGAATCATTATTTTGAAGTCTAAAAACATGTTCGAATTGAACTACTTTGAAGTTCATTGCTAACTCCTTTACCTTATTCAAATAGTCATTCAAAATATCATTATGGCATTGATAATCACCAGTCACTTGTCGAATCACCAATTTGTGAATCTCTAATAACATTCAAGTGAGTTATTTTAAATACAGCCGTCATCCCAGGTTGTCCTGTTACTATGCTGCCAGTATGAGCTCGGAAGGGGCATTATTTCAGTTTCAATAATTATCTGCTTATGATTTGCTGTTTCGGGTATCTGGAATGTTTTCTATCTGTCGTCAGAATTCTTATCTGGGAAGTGTTTGATACTGGTTATTCTACTTTTGGGATCCAGGTTTTCTTCTGATCTAGATCATTGAGCCGAGAAGATTACAGCCGACACATGTTCGGGCTAGGTCAATGATAGGCAGACTCTATAGAATTTTTGAACAGCCAATCGAATCATCTGAGATGACAGAAAATGAAGTTAATTTGACAGCCCTGATGAGGGCCATCACTGAAATACAGAGAGTTGTGGAACAGCAAATCCAGGCTCAAAATCAGTGCCAAGCGTAAATTCGGGTAATTCAGGCTCGTCTGCCCGGCGTGAATGGATAGTCGGATGATACGAATGAGAACGGTGAAGACTTTTAGGACGATAACCAGGGGCAGGATGCACCGCAAGTTGCTATACCACCTCGGGACCCCCGCCTGATTGTGATAGAAGAAGAGATCGCTGCCCCAGTCTAGGGAGTTCACACTGGCAGAGAAAATTGACCGTATGGAGAAGGTCCTGAGAAAGGAAAATGGGGTAAAAGAATACATGCTGAATGTAGGTGGTTTGTGTTTATTTCTAGACGCCAAACTGCCTAAATAATTCAAGATGCTAGAGATGGAGAAGTTTGACGGGACCGGAGATCCCTGGATCCACTTGAGGATGTATGTCAGCACTCTCTCCCCCATGGGAATCAACGATCAGCTCAAGGCCCAATTGTTCCACCGATCACTTTCTAGGGCAGCACAAAAGTGGTTTCTCTCCCTAAGAACGACTCGTCAGGAAAATTAAAAATTATTTGTTGACTTTCTGACCCGGTGGAGAGACAAGGCAGCCAAAATGACGAATCGACCAACTGAGAAAGAACAAGTGAGAATCGTGGTAAAAAATCTACAGTCCCCTCTGAAATGTTACCTTATCACACAGCCGCTCTCTACCTTTGAGCAGTTATTTGATGCTGGAGTACAGATTGAGGATGCCATTCAGTCTAGAGACATTGAGAAAGCTGAGCCCAGTCAGAAACCAAGAAAGACCTTCCCTACTAACAACCAAAATCAACCTGCTGCTGTCAACCTCATTTCTCACTCGAACGAGGTTAACCTTTTGAACCCTTCATTCTCCGCCTAACAATCAAACCATACCCAACAGTCAAACAACAGTTAACAGCTGCAACAAAAGCCAAGGAGAGTCTTCACTCTCAACATTTTATTATGCACAGCCCTGAATCAACTTGTCAAGAACCGGATTATCAAGCTATTGGACCCCATGCCCGTACTTGATTCCCTACCGCTGCGATATAATGCTTCTTAGTATTGTGCCTACCACCAGGGTTATAAACAATTGACTGATAAGTGTATGAGGTTGTGTCATGAGATCTAGGATCTCATCGACAACAAAGTAATACCTCCACCATCTGCTACTCCAAAACCAAATGTCACGACCAACCCCCTGCCCAACCATGCCAAGTAAGCTGGGGTAAATTGCATGTCTCTAAGGCAATTACAAGATCCGAGCTAGTACATCTATTCAGCGCATCTGCCACGCCCGCATATTTTAGTTACCGAAGATTAGGCTTCCTGTTCACTGATTATGGATGGAAATGGCTGGAATATGATGGAGAAATAGAATGACGATGCCTAGGAGGGGTATCATATGGCAATCCAAGTCAACCAACAAGAAGAAGAGGAGCGTAATGAAGAAAATGACTGGCCATTGGATTACCCAACTCGACCATATAGATTTGGCCATGTACTCGACAGCATTACCCTTCCTCAACTTTTTGAGGAGAAGATATATGTTGATGATATGCTATCTTATTGGTTAGTAAGGGTCATGCAGAAATTCAATGGGGCGGAGTGGACCGACTTTTGGATTGCTCGAGAACAGCAGGTGAGTTTTATTGGAGAGGACATCTGGGAAGAGGTTGACCATACTTGGGCCATTAAAGATGACAAGGAAAGAAGAGGAAGAGTAACGATCACTAACTTGAATGATCTATGGGCATTTGAAAGCCCTCTGTGCGTAGATGAAGTAAGACAGACTGAAAGCGCAATGCTGGGATTGTGGGATCTCGAGAAAGGCGTAGAACATCTGACTAGGAGTGGGCGGCATATTAAGCTGGCTCAATTGGAGAAAGGATGGACAATTGGAAAAGAAAAATAGAAGGAACACGAAGATGAGGACGACGCTGTACTGAAGCAGCTAAAGAAGACATAGGCTAACATTAGCATATGGAGCTTGCTGATGGCTTCACATCAGCACCGAAAAGTCGTGTTAAAAGTTATAAACAAAGCCAATGTGTCGATAGATGCGACCCCTGAACAGTTGATTGGATTAATCTGCCAGTTGCGGAGCCAAAAGTGATTTCTTGCCAAAAGTGATTTCTTTTTCGGAGAAAAATTTACCATTAGAAGGGAAGAATCACAATAAGCCTCTGCACATTACAGTCAAGTGTTTAGAAAAATAGGTCCTAATAACGCTCATCGACAACGGTTCAGCCTTGAACGTTTGCCCACTCAGAATTACAGTTTGTCTAGGGATGAAGCCGGACCAATTTACACCTTGCAGTCAAGGAGGCCGAGCCTATGATAACATGAAGAGGGATGTGTTGGGACTGGTATCATTTGTAGTATCAGTGGGGCCTTTGGAGACGTTAGTTGAATTCCATGTACTGGACATGCCAGCCTCCTTCAATCTGTTGTTGGGCAAACCTTGGCCGCACGACCCAAATGTCCAGGCAGTGCCATCTACTCTCCATCAAAAGCTAAGATATATATAAAAAATGGGGCAGTGCTGGCCATCCACAGAGAAGATAGTATTCAACCTCCAAGCGGAGAAGGCTCGACTCTCTTA
>JAUMHN010245448.1:0-19886 GCA_032360265.1 Heliamphora ciliata | reverse complement strand
CTATTTTTGAGACACCATTATTTCTCTTTAGTAGGCAATCAAATTTAATGTGTCCATTTCTTTTGCATTGAAAACAAATTATATTTTCATATACATTTCTTGATTATGAGTTTGAAAAGGTTTTTGATTCCTTTACAAAGTAATTTTTTGATTTAAGTTTTACTTCTCCATTATAACTAATTCCTTTTTTATTCAATACTCTTCTTTGTGCTCTTAAGAGTTTTTTAAAATTCTCCTTTTCATTAGTGAATTTGTAGATGATTTTTGAATAATCTTCAATTTTTTTTTAGTTCACAAGAGATATCATTTTCAATATTTTTACTTTTTAAATTCGTGAGTTCTTTTCTTAACATGTCATTTTCTTTTGTTAAATTAGAAATCTTATTTTCAGAAATTTTTGTTAATTTATCAAATTTAACATTCAAAATAATTTTTTCTTTTTTCAAAGATTCAATTTGCAAGGTATGTTATTTAGATATGTTTTCTTTTTCACTTTTGGTATTTTCATTTAAGGTTCTTAAATTCTCAATTTATTTAGAATTTTTTTTTTCAATTTTTTATTTTTCTTTTTTAATTTCAAAAGACTTTTATGTAAATTAAATATTTTATTTTAAGTTCATTATATGATGGCATAGAGTAAGAGGAACTAAATTCATTGCATGAATTAGACTGAGAATTTATCTCTTCGTCTATGCTTGCCATTAAGTAGAAGTTGGCCATTTCTTCGTCGCTTGAGCTAGTGCTTGACTCGTTTGAATATGACTCATCCCACGTGGTTGCTTTTATGGCTTTCTTTTTCTTCTTTGAGTCCTTTTTGAGTAAAAGACATTCTGATCTGATGTGCCCAGTCTTGTTGCAATTGTAGCAGGTGAGTGGTTCTTTCTTGAAGTCTCGTTTGCTTGAATCTCTTTTGTCAATTTTGTGCCTCGAAATTTTCTTGAAAGCTTTTTGTCTCTTTTGAGGAATTTTTTGATTTTTTCAAATTTTCTTGTGATGATGGTCATGTCATCATCATTGATCTCCTCATCTTCATCACTGGAACTCTCTTTTTAAGCTTTGAGGGTAATCGACTTTTTGACCTTATTTTGTTCGTTGACTATTTTATTTATCTTGAGCTCGTATGTCAACAGTGAGCCAATTAGTTCATCTAAGGTCATAACTCTTAGATTCCTTGCCTCAGATATGGCTGTAACCTTAGCTTCCTAAATAGGTGGTAAGATTTTGAGTACTTTCCTTAAGAGCTCATAAGATTGATAAGTTTTTCTAAGTGCATTAAGAGAATTAATAATATGAGTAAAGCGAGTGTACATACTAGATATAGTTTCATTATCATTCATCTTAAAACTTTCATATTCGCTAATTAGTCTATCAATCCTATAGTTTTTAACATCTTGTGTGCTTTCATAAGTAATTTTAAATTTTTTTCATATTTTTTTTGTACTTTTACATGACATTATTCGATTATATTTGTTAGCATCTAAAGTATAATACAATGCATTCATAGCACTAGAGTTTATTTGCAGTTGCTTCATATTATTTTCATTTATTTCTTCTTCTAGTTTAGGAACTTTTTTAGCTTCTATAGTTTTAGTGGGAGTGAAGTTATCTTGTACGATTACTCTCAAAGCCCTCCAATCCATTGTTTGAATGAAAATTCTTATTCTTTGCTTCCAAAAGGTGTAGTTAACACCACAGAAGATTGAAGACCATGTGGAGGATTGACCCTCTCCAAAAGGGGATACATCAATGCCTGTCATAGATCTTTTTCACAAAAACTTGTTAAGAATAATGTGATTAGCTCTGATACCAATTGATAGTATTGTGTAATCCCAAGAGGGGGGTGAATTGGTTATTAAAAATTTTTTGTTCAAGTATTTAGAAAACAAGTATAACTTTCAATTCACTTATAAACAAGATATTTTAATTCACAAAAATAGTTTTAAGTATATTTTAAAATATAACTTCTTGTTAGAAGATTAAAGTACAAGTAATTTTTAATTAACTTATAAGTAAGATTCAAAATTTTTTGATAGAAGATTTAAGCACAAGTGTATTTTTAATTTTAATTTACAATAACACAAGATTCAAAGCTTTCTTGCTTGAGATTTTAAAAAGCAAGTAAATAAATTAAATGAGTGTAATACAAAAGTATAAACAAGATAATAATAATGATAATAATAAAGAAATCCTCATAGCCAATCGCTGTGAGAATTTCTTACTACTTCTCATTCAATAGGCGTAGCAGCATCTCTCCTTAGTTTAGGCGGAGTAGCCTCTCTTGAGAATGTAACCTTCTCAAGTATTCCAATCTTTGTAGGGAGATTAGCCTCTTTTTGAGAAACACCTTTCTCAAACACAAATAAATAACAAGAATATGTACAAAAGAATGCTCCTATAATGAGCAAATGAGTACAAGAATTGAAAGCACTAACTCATTTCTCAAAAGAATATGTCAATGAAGCTCAATAAGAAATCTAATGATCTTTTCTCTCAAGAATTGATTGAAAAATCAAGAGTTTTGAAGCACAATAAAGTAGAAAACAAAAGAGAATGTTTGAGAGGCTTTTGATAATTGAAACAAGATCTTAAATGCTCTATTTATAGGGCCTCAATCCTGGACTAGTCGTTGGGTTATGTATGGTAATGTCAAATTAGCCGTTTCAGTCAAAATTCGAATATTTAGCCTATTCAGTCGACTAGGAAAGCTTGTTTGATCGACTAGACTGTGTTGAATCTCAAAGCTTTGTTTGACAGACCATTTTCAGTCAATTGGATTTAGTTCATTAGTCGACTGGAGCGCAGGAAATCCAAAATATTGATTTTCCAAATGATTTTGATCACTTTATGTTTTGAAAAGATATTTTAAAGATATTTTAGGAATCATATGAGTTTCAAAAACATATATCCATGAGTTTTAGTGAATTTACATAGGTCCTAATAATACATTTGAAATTCTTCACTTCTTGAAATTCTTCAACCTTTCATCATTTGTCTTGTTCCAAAAGCTTGTCACCAAAGAGTTTGAAATTTGCGTCATGGCTTCCACTTTATGTATGTGCTAAATGTATATTTCCTGTAAACTCAATTTGCACAATTAGATACATAGATTTGTTATCATAGAAACGGTCATTGAAACCTTATTAGGCCAACAATTTGGTCTTTGATTTATGCAATACAACAGTAAATGTAAGTTTCTAGTTGTTTAAATGTCTGAAGAGTAACTTCTTAAATAGGCTCTTGAAGATCCATGATCGTTGAAGTTAGGTAGGAGTAATAAATGTCAAAAATTCAACTGTTGAACTTAGCCGTGTAATTTGAATTTTCGTCGCAGGTGTCGACACAAATGGTTTTGGGTTGACACAAATCTTCTAAGGCTTAGTTCTTTAAGTGATTGGGTCGACTCAAATCTTCGATGGTGTCGACGCAAATTTCTTCATTCTTCTCTCCAACACAACGGTGTCGACACAAATACATTTAGTGTCGACTCTTTTTATACTTTATCTTTCCAGGAGGGTCTTTTTGTATCGATTCGAATTGCCTTTGGTGTCGACACTAAAAAGTGCAAGAACTCTCAGTAATTTTGTATAGACTTATTTTGGCTTTGGTGTCAACTCAAAATTTTGCAAGCAGTCTCGGTAGATTTGTGTTAACTCATCTTCAATTAGTATCGACTCAAAATTCCCGAATAACCAAAGTGAAGAATCACTTGGTGTCGACTCAAACTGAGTTTGTGTCGACTCATTCTGAAGCAGAGAGTCTCAATTCTTTTATGTCGATTCAAAATTCAATTTGTGTCGACTCAAAATAGAATACCTGAAACATTTAGATAAACATGTTAATGTGTCAATTCAAATTTTAAAGGTGCTGACACACTTGAGAGGATCAAGCTTCCTTTGCCTTTAAGTGTCGACTCAAATATAATTTAAGGTCAATACAAAAAATTCAAATTTAAGAATACTCATGTTTCAATCCATTTGATAAAAAAATCATCCCAAATGGTTAAGGGTGCCAACTCATGTCACGCCCCCGACTCAGAGGCGTGAGATCCCCACTTCAAAACTCATTATTCTTTTAACCAAATTTCTTTAATAATATTCTCTTGAACTTAATTAGTGATAAGTTATCACTTAACCCAAATTCTAGAATATACTAAGTATAATTCTTAAAAATTTCGATAAAATTTTCTCTGTTTTTCAGACTATTCCAAATTTTCCTATCAAACTCAAATGACAATATATATACTTAGGCACCGTTTGGATTCCAACTCTCAAACACGATCAAAACTATTACAACCATTCATTTCCAGCTACATCACAGTTATACTAATTTCCAAAGAAGATTAAACCATACAAGCTTAAGCTACATAATAATTGACATCCTTCACTTTCTTATTACTGTATTCATCTCCATGTGACTTAAATTATACATAAGACTCACTAGATTTGCATACTGATTACATTTATCCAAGGCAGTCTTACAATCTCATTAAATATATACATAAAATTTTAAACATATATATATATATATATATATGTATGTAATTTGCACATTTACATCCAAAGTAAAAATTTACTCATTTCTTCCAAAACACTTTTGAAGATCCCAACTTTTATTTACTCTACTTTCATGATCTTCTGAACCTGTAAAAGAGGAGATTCAACAACCATGAGTCGAAACTCGTAGAATAAAGACTAAAATAGTGCAATGCATGATTTGTGAGGTGTGGATAAGCAAGATATTATGCAATCATTTTCATTTATTCATTTTATTTATTTTTCAATTCAGATACACATCCAGTTTATATAAATTTCAAAGATAATATGAATTCATTTAGATTTCTTGGTTTCAAATTTACTTAACCCATCCACTTAGTTCGTCTGTTAATTATTCCAATGTTATAGTATCATTAAACTCGCTTCAACGCCTTAATTTACCTATTAAATTTTCATTTCTATTCTTTTCGTTTCTTTTTCATTAGTCACATTCGTCTTTCGTTATTTCTCTTTGCAATTTATCCATCTATTATTCACATTTTCATTTCATTCCATTAATTCCATACTGAACCGACATAGGGTGCAGCTTATAGAAACTTCTCCCTATTCCCCCAATAGGCTACGCGAAACTATTGGGTAATAGATAGCTCTATAACTCACCACTACAATCCGACGTCGGGTGCAGCTTATAGAAACTCCTCCCTATTCCCCTAATAGGCTACACGAAACCATTGAGTAATAGATAGCTCTATAACTCACCACGACATTACCCGTTTTACGAACCTCACCCGATGGAACACGGTACCCATATCTGTTTTACGGGGGCTAACCCGAAGGAACACGGTACCCGGCTTGCGCAAGTTTTCAATTTTTCACTGTGGAGTTGTTCAAGCCCAACTTATTCACATCCTTAGCCATTTTCGATTTCCCAAAGGAACACCCTGGGAGACGACCCGATACCAAGCCATTTTCAATTTCCCGAAAGAACACCTCGGGAGGCGACCCGATACCAAGTCATTTTCGGTTCAATACTTGATTAACCATATCATTTTTCATTAATAACCGGGAGTCCACCTCCCCAATTCAATTTCATCAGTACATATTTTCAAATCATTCTCTTCTCATTATAAATCCCAACTAATGCTCATTGTTCATAAAATTATATGGCTCAAATTAATTTCATTAATCAATCATTATACCATGCACAAATTAAAAATTTCATACTTCTTAATTAAATCACAAGTTCTCGAATCACATTCTTTTAATCATTGTAATTCTTCACATCTTTTCATTTCAGTATCGTGAGTCTCAAATATTGTCTTATACTCTTACATCAATGTCTTATTATTAACTTATCTTTATTAAGTTTTCACTTGATAATTTCAATCCTAGTTACTAATTCAACTTTAAGTCTAGATTTCTCATGTCACAAAGTCCAAGTAAATGATATATGGACTTTAGCCTGTTCAGGCATCGCATATCGTTTTAGCGTATAACCAACTCTATATTCAATTCATATGCTAAAACTCAACATTGTATAACCAATTCATGAAACCATCCAAATTTATAGCCGTTTATCCTTATGCATAAATATCATATATATATATATATATATATATATATATCAATCACTTAACAAGTTTCATTGGTTAATACTCATATTAATATTCCTATTTATCAGTACTTTATTTGATTTTCTCGAATAATCACATATTATTTAATTAATTTGAGGTCTTTTACATGCTAACTTCCAATCATGCAAATAACTATAAAGTTAATTTTCAAGTCACTAGTTAATAAATGACATATGTTTCAAGTTTTATTAAGTTATACATATATACCCCAATTCTTTAACTAGTTTTCCTAAAGTAAAGTCAATTACATCATCAAATAATTAAGATCTCATTTCACCAACAACTCACAAGTTATCCCAAGCTCCCCCATTTAATACTCTATAGATATACATATATATTCAACACATTCTAAAATTTTATTTAATTGTCAAGGGCTCCACCAATTTACACACTAGTTTACTACACCTCAAGGGAATCCTTCCCAAATTTGATTCAAGCCACGGCTCTAACGTTCTAACCCACCAATTTCTATTGTTTGGGCTAAACCTTCAACCATAGTTATCACTTCTAAGTCCAACAAAACGCCAAATTCTATCTCCAACTTCTTTACAAGAAAACCAACATATCATAATTATATAACTCTAGGTTTCTAGTGTGAATCTTGCTCCCAAGATATTCAATTAGACTTGACAGCTTCTCGTACTTATCTTGTAAACCCATCTTGTTTAATTGATCCTCAATCCAATTATGCCATTCCTATTAACTATGCTTTAAACCCTCTAATTAACCCATTGCAGCCATTGATTCACCTTGCTTAAGATTGCAATATCAAAATAACGATTACCATGCTCCCAAACTCCCAACTTAACCAAGTTTTATTAGAACTAAACGTAACTCAAATCACTTAAACTGTGAATTAACTAAATTTCATTACTTCGACAACTCCCAAATCTGATAAGTTAAGTATACATTAATCATCAAATGACACCTTAAAAGTTTAAAGGTTCAAGCATCTCAACGGGTTATCCATACACCACCTCTCACTCCAAAATTTATAAGATTAAATTCAGAACTGTAGAACCAACTAAACTTTAATGGAATCTTGGGTTAGGTTATAGCTTCTAGCTCTCCAAATTCTCAACCATCATATTGTATAGTTTTAATTGTCCGTTATGGGTTTTAATCTCACAACATCAAACAATTACCACGAATCCCATCCATAAAATTTTCAGCTTATTTAAAGTTTTTGTCAATCTCAAGGCAACTTAGAATTTCATATTATTCTAGTTCAAATTCGATACAATTCAAAGCAAAACACCTTAATTAGTCTATATCCTACCTCTTGGAGTCTCGAATTTCAGTTTTATATCTAATATCCTCGAGTTAATCATTTGATAATATTTTAGTAAAGTCTTCCAATATTAGATCAATACTCAAGATTTCATTAAGTTTCAAAAAATTTAACACAAATCAAAATAATGTACCCACGTTAGTCTAGAGCCTACCTTGTGTAGCTTCAATGCTTCGAAATCCACCACCTAGGCTTCGGCCACTTGGGGTTTACTTCCAGATATTTTGAATTGATCTTCGTGTTGTGTAACTCTAAATCCTCGTTTAGTAACCTCCAAATTTCTGTCTTGACCCACCAAATTTTTAAACAATTTGATTACAACTCCCTGGATGACAGGCAAAAAAAAAAAGAATTAAGGAGGCGCCGACTGTGGTGGTGGTTTAAGGATCTCTTCAGTATTTTTACTGGTGGCTTCTCATAATTTCTAATAAGTTTCATCTTGAATTGATTCATAGTACGAAGAATGAGAAAGAAAATTACCGAAAGAAAATGGAGGCGGCGCTGCAACGCCTGAACAGGCTGAAGGCTGCTGATTCTGTTTAGAAATTGTTGAGTTCCCTTAGATCTGGTTTTCTTGCCTCCTAATTAACGTCCCAGTTCACCAATTTGCTAAAAACAGACTTGCTTTGAAGCTCAGAGCTCGCCATCAATGGCGACACGGGTCTGCGCAGAGGAAGAACAAAAGTGTTCGACGGTGAAGGGGAAGAGTGAGGCTTCCAATTTGGCGTGTAACTTCGTAACTTTGTAGATAAAAGAAACTCTCTCCCTCTTGAGCCTTCTAGAAACGACTCACAGTTTCCATTAGAAGAGAAGCAAAAGAAGAGGGGAGGAGAAGATTGAGTCACGGTGGCGCCGAACAGGGGAAACGCCGTAGGTTCTCCGAGAATTTTGAGGCTTCAGTGGTTCTTCTTAATTGCTTTTGGTTCCTTCTCCCTAGAATTCTCTAGATTTCCTTCACTTAGCTAATATTCCCAAGGGAGATGAAGAAAACCAAAGAAGAGGGAATGGAGAAGTTAGCGCCGGAACTGGAGAGTGGAATTTTGGGCGTTTTATGCTCTCTTTTCTTCATTTTCTAGAATCCTCCTAAGACACCCTTATTATTTATTTATTTATTTTGAAAAAAAATTATTTATTTATTTCATTCTCCTTATTTTAATCTTAAATAAACTCACATTAGGTTATTAAATTTTCCAACACTACAGAATAAATCACACATTAATATTCTGTTGTCTCAACACCCACCAACTGCACACAACGTGATATATTATCATTAAAAATTATTTTTAAGAATTTCATTACGTAAAAATAATTAATAATAAAATAATTACAATTAAAATAAAATCGTTCTGAATTATTACAACTCATTTGTCAATTTGTGTCAATACTAACTTTTTAAAAATAATAAATAATATTTTTTAAATTAATTTTACTTGAAAAATAATTTATTAAAATCATTAAAATCTAAATAAAAAACTCTTGGACTAATAATTTCTTTTTTTTTTATAATTACAATATTTTCTAGAAAATATTTAAAGAGACTTTCAACAAAGATTCTCCCCTTATTATTATGTCTTTAACAAGATATGCAGTTAAATCAACATGGCATATAATGATAATATAAGCCACATGCTTATAAGAATTTACAATTGAATTTAGAACCATTCTGAATTTATTAAAATTTGGGCAGTAATTCAATATAAATTTGGATATCCAATAATATCAATTAAACAAATCACAAAGCAAGGTATTTGTTCAACCAGATGCAAAAACTCAACACCCAAAAATTTATGTTTGTTCTGTATGGTAAAGAGATCTAACACATATATGCAAGAATCAAATGGCATTCATCTATAAAAGTTAGAAACAAATAAAATATGTTGGTTAGCTACTATACCATTCATATACATAACAACAACAAAGAAATGTTTTAAGATTACAAACTTCTCCTTCCAAAAAAAAACTTCTTTTCTTTTCTTCTTTCTTTGCTTCTGTTCTCCCATTCACTTCTTTGTTTTCTCATTGTCTCCCCTTTTAGAATAATCAAATCACTGATCATCCATGAACCTTTTGAATTTCTTCTTCTCCTCAGCTTTCTGCTTTCTCTCAGAAGCTTTCTGTTTGAGGCAAAACTATCAAGATCATTGTTTTGTAAACGATTTTGGTAAAAAATTAACTGGACGAGCAAATGCCGAAACGGGCTCCAGATAAAACTTTTGACGTTGAACGATAAAAAATAAACCCGTGCAAGGAAAGTTAATTTAGAAAAATACATTTTTTCGATCTATTCTTCAATTACGATTTGATTCTGAGTTGAAACTCCAGTCAGATCTTTTGCCGTATTCCCGTATGTGATCCTCAAACGTAATGTGTGCTACGGACTATCGAGGACTCGTACCAGCAGAACCCCAATATATTTAGTCTTGAGAGACAAAATATGATATATCAATATATGAAACTGATTCAGTCTACCCGCATATATGTAAGGCTACAGTAGGGACCTGTGGAGTAATTATGAGTAAGACTTCTAGTGGAATACAGATACTTATAAGCGGTTCCTACAATTATGGAAAGACGCAGCGATTTCTACAATTTTCATAAAATACTGAATTACAGTTCACACCACTAAAGAACTGTAATTGCACTATGACCTATAATTTCAAGACCTTCTTGCACTGAGCTCCTGTTATTAAATGCTTACAATTTCTCTCCACGTTAAGATTTTTTATACCCGCCAATTAAATTTAATTACTGACAATTTAATTTAATCGGCATCTTGAAATTTCTTAAGCCATTCCGCTTAACTTATTTAACCGCAGAATAATTAAATCCATCTGCAGGGTTTGGCCCGGTCAAAACTTATAAGCATTCTTAAGGGGGTATCGTCAATTTCGATCTTTTGGGACGTAGATTTCGTCAATAATTAATATTTGCCATATAAATAATACCGCTATCCAACTCACTGGAAATATAGATCCATATAAGATCGCACCCTCTAATGAATCAAAATAACGAATATTAAATATATGCAAATTAATAATTATTTCAGGATTAAGAGGATAAACACTATTCATAATAATCTTGGGGTGTGAATTAATTTATATAGTCAGTAAAAAATTAATTACCTCAAATGTCCCGTTTAATACATACAAAGTGTACTGACACAGAGAGTCGGAACAATAGACGAAACTATTATCAGTTTTTCGTAACCAAGACAGGCCTACTAAAACTCTGTTCTATAGTCGTACCGATGTATGCCCATTTCCATCTAAACTATGAACATAAAACTTATATTTTGCAAGAACCTAAAATTTGATCTTCTATGTGTAAACCGCACTCTACACACCAGATTAAATACTATACAGAATATTAGATATTCATGCATAACAAAGAAAAAATACACATACATTACTTATAAAAATTCTCATAAAATAAAAAATTAATATTATTAAAAAATAAAATTAAATATTAAAAATATAATTTTTAGTATACCAACCATAACAGTTTCTCCTTTGAAGAGTGAACACGTTCATCATTTGCTTTTGTAGCTGCCATGGATTCAAACGTGGCTGCCACACGTTCATCCTTCTTCTGTGGGTTGTTGGGTTATGTGGCAGGTGGCGTCATGATGTGAAGTTATATATGACTATGTGCGTTTATAACTGGTTATGTGTATTTATAAATTTAATTTATTTATGTACGGATTATATGGATGGATTACATGATTTTGGTATTGTTACGCGGTTTTATGCTTTAAAACTCAGAGATGTTATACGCATGGATATGTGGGATATGAGGAACGGATGCATGTAGTGCATGTTGCATGGGTTGCAAGTGTTGTATGAGTCGCGTGTGTAGCATGTGATATGGTTTATGAAACGTAGTGATAGTACGTGATTTTATGCATTTAAACCCTGGTTAGGTTATGCAGAGGTCTATGGAATGGAATAGATTAACATGTGGTTCTATGAATGTTAACCCTGGTAAAGAAGGCATTGTTGGGGCTGAGGTCCTTCGGGAGAGAGACCGAGAAGGTGCAGTGCTGGGGCTGCGATCCTTCGGTGTGAGGCTGAGAAGGTGGTTTCGTTGGGGTGGCAGTCCTTCGGCGATAGGCCGAGAAGATGCGTGTGTTGGGGTTAAGGTCCCTCGGCGAGAGGTCGAAAAGGTGCATTGACGGGGCTGCGGTCCCTCGGGTTCAGCCCGAGAAGTAACATGGATTGCATGAACTGCATTGTGGGACGAATAAACCAATTTTTAAATTGTTTTTGAGACTTGTGTGAATCGCGATCTAAAAACCATTTTCAAATTGTTTTCAAGGCTCTTTTGAGTGAGTCAAAAGATGGTTTGTATTGTCGCTTTCCCATTGCTTGTGAAAATTGTTTTAAAGACTTGAAAGAGAGTTTAAAACTGCACCTCATTTTCTTAGTATGTTTAGCTTATTTGCATGTGTTGTCTAGTATCTGCTGAGCCTTGGCTCACGATGTGGGATTTGAAATATTTTTCAAGTACTGGTCACGTAAGTTGATCTGGGGTTGCTGGAGAGGAGGAAGAGCTGTAGTCTTTCTTTTTGTTGTTTCTGTTTCATGTATGTAAACATGTTTTTTTCGGTGTTGGAATCTTGTAATGTAAATCGATTGGCGATTATATACAATGCATGTATATTTTATATTGAGAGTATATCCTCGGGTTGGGTGTTATGTTTGATTGCTTGTGAGTGTTTCACGTGATTCAGAGTTTGGGGCGTGACACAAACTCTTCAAGAACACTCCAAATTTGGTTTTTCTCGCCCTCTTGGCCG
The DNA here is from genome assembly GCA_032360265.1 of Heliamphora ciliata. Taxonomy (NCBI): domain Eukaryota; kingdom Viridiplantae; phylum Streptophyta; class Magnoliopsida; order Ericales; family Sarraceniaceae; genus Heliamphora; species Heliamphora ciliata. Next base: position 7,673 of record JAUMHN010245448.1, on the reverse strand, counting down.
AACATAACGGAGGGAAAAGAAGGTGTTTGGCTTGCTTATATAGGAAAAAGACTAGGGAACCAAATGATTCATTTTAAGTCCTTTTTTCTTTCATTTCACATGGGCGACAAGACATAGTGCTAGTTTTGAGAGATATAAATCAGATTTGGGGTAGGGAATTCGGCTGGGGGTCAGTTTGGGAGACAAAAATCTGAACTCACATCAATCTTGGGGTTTTACCTTAGTTTGCGTGCCCTTTTGTACAAAAAAATGCTTTAAAAGTTAATTTGATATATTTTTCTGGTATTTTTTCTACTGAAACTTATTATTTTAATATGTTTATGATAATTTTAGTATTCCTATGTATTATCATAATTTTCATAGCAATTGATTAAATAGATGTAGTCTTTTAAGTCAAGTTAAGATAGTTTGACAATATATGACTTTTTAACTTATTTTATTGTGTATGAACTTAAATAAAGATTATTTGCTTTTGTTGGCCTATAATACCATATTATCATGTATATTACTATTCAACAAGTGTTGGATCATCATAATGCTTGATTTGATACCTTTTCATCTTTTCAAGCTTAAAAAAAAGTAAAAAGCTATTTTTTGGCACAACTTCCAAGGTGGCCGGTCACTAAGGGGTATTTTTATCATTTTTGATGTTATTATCTTTTGCTACTTAATTGTACTTAAATTCTTGATTTAGGGTGTCCATGTGTCAAAATTTAGATTTTTAAGATTTTTTACTGTATTATGGGCAAAATAGTTATTTTACCCTAATTATGAAAATTTTTAATTTTTAATCTTATATTTATGTTATTTACTTAATTTAGGATGTTAGGAGTTTTCTCCGAGTATTAGGGCTTTTCCTTTTAGCATTTGGTCTTTTTAGGGTTTTCGGATTAAACTTAGGGTTTTGGATTTAGTTAGGGTTTTTGATCTTTTAGTGACTTAAGATTTTGTCGGCTAACCGTTGCTAATACTACGGTTTGGGCTGGGTCTTTACATGGGTTATTATCAACCAGGTTGTTATAATTAGGATTCGAACTGGGTCGTTACAAACTACCCCCTTAAACAAATTTTGTCCCCAAAATTTCGTCCCGTACTTCATTGTGTGAAAGGTTGGGGATGGTTTACTAGTATTGTGCTTTCTCGTCTTTAAGTTGGCTTTCTCACTTTTGTGGTGCTGCTTTTGAGCTTCAATTATCAGAATCGCTTTTCTTCTAGAACACCTTGCTTTGGATCTCTATTAAGCTTTCCTCGAAATTACATTCTTGTATTCACATACAACTCGTGGTAACTCGGTGGTTGACAAGGTGTTTGTATAGACGAGCATGTAAGCTAATCTTTCGTTAAAGTTACTTGATCTACACACTATTGTGTTACTCGGTGTTAGCTTTCACGTCGTTCTCCTTGAAACCGTATGATAGTGCCATTTTCTACTCGCACCCATAACTTCTTCCGTCGATAATCGATGATAGCGTGATGTCTAGAGAGCTAGTCCATTCCAAGAATTGTGTTGTATTCGTTAAAATCCATGACTCGCAGGTCGTATGGCATAAAGGTGTCGATACTCTCAACGTGCACGTTCTATAAGCAAAGTCTACTCGCGTGTGATATTCTAAGGGTGTATCGACGCTTAGAGTTTACTCTAACACTTCAGGTTCCAAGGGTAGAGATTGCATACATGCCAAAAATATGAAAGAATGGGATGCTCCAAAATCAAACAATACTTTCACTAAGGTATTGAATAGCACGAACATACCTTGTATGATTTGTGTACCCTCCATCTCATCCTCTTGCAAAGCAAAGATTTGTTCTCTTACTGGTCGATTTTCGTTTCCATTCTTAGTGTTTCTTGGTCTTGCTCCGTTGCTAGAACCCTCTTGAGGCCTTTGGTTCCCATTAAATGGTGGTTTTCCTCTCCCATTCTGTTGATTAACAAAAGGTCTGGCAGCTTGGATAGGTTGTTGGTGCCCTTCCGGTCGAGGTTACGGTTGTTTTCATTGTTGTTGTTGATTTCTCCAGTTCCCCTGTCCTAACTGCGGACATTGTTACTTTTTGTGTGATATCATGGTATCCCACATCGAAAATAGAGAGAATTTCTGGGCTATAAAGAAAAATCTTGGACCCTTATATTTAGTGAGGTCTTTTTCCAGGTGGTAGAGACCATAGCAGAACTCCACAGTTAAGCATGCTTGGGCGGGAGCAATGCAAGGATTGGTGACCCCCTGGGAAGAACAAAATCGTGAGGGATTTGCCCAAAGCGGATAATATCGTTGCCATGTGAAGGGTCGAGGTGTTACATTTTGTGCCTACGCTGACCGTATTCATAGCAGAGTCTTACCATTGTAGATTGACCCCTTGCTAGCCTTGGTGTTTAGGCAGGGTGGTATGGATTTTTGGGGACAAATTCTCTATTGTTCCTCAGTGGTTCTCCTTAACTAGTACTCTCCTTTCTTTGACTCCAAATCTTTCTAGAATCGGCTAAGTCTGTTTTCGCTAATAGGGCTGCTTGTACTACTTGAGTGTACGTCAGAAGCTGTAAGCAGATGACTCTAGTTTGGATAGAGGGTTCTAGGCCCCACTCGATTTTTTGTGCCCTTGATTCTTCGTCATGTATGATGGTCGCTGCGAATCGGCTCAACTCTTCAAAGTGGTTGATGCACTGGGTTACTGATAGAGATACTTGTTTTAGCTCCAAAAATGCTCTAACTTATCCCTGTTGGAAAGGAGCTGAGAAGTATTTTTTTAAAAATAATTCTTTAAACTAATTTCAAGTCAAAGTTGCTACATCTTGGGTGTTGTCAATCATAGACCACCAGTAGTTGGCCTCTCCTTCCAATAGGCGTGCTACTAGAGCTACTCGATCAGCATCGGTCTGCACTCCCATAGAGTTAAATAACTTCTTGACAGCTCTCAGCCATTCTTTGGCTACTCTCGGTTTAGCTTCTCTCTTAAACGTAGGGGCTTGTTGTTTTCTGAGTTCTAATAAGAACCATGCCCTATCTCGGATATGAGGATGATTAATGCTGGTGGCAAGCTCACGCAAGACCTGGGCTAACCCTAACGCTAAAGGACTACGGATTCATCTACTGGCCGCTGATGGTTAGGTCGTCTACCTGCCATCAGAATAGGTGTGGATAAAACCATTAGACTTTGACCATGTAGTCTCACGTTACTTCAAAGTTCCGTAGCATTTCCATTGCACTTCAACGTGCCACACTCTTGCGGGTCCCATGCGTGCATTATCAGTAATGCGGTAGGACCGTTCGTGTAGGTCTCCGTTAGAGATGTTGCATGAGCCCTTACTTAGCAGTTCTCGTAGTCGGGGTAATTAATCTTCAAAACACGTTAAGCACGAATGTTGGCAGACATTCTGTGTTATAACTCCAGGTAGAGATTTGCTTTGCAACTTAATGATGTACCAGGTGGTTCTTCTGAGGATGTGCACGATTCGAGTTCCTTGTGAAAGCGCTAAACTCTAATAATTATCGTTTCTCATTGATCTAGATCTCATGAGAGGCGACTTAGGGTGGCGAGTGATTAAGCGTTTAGCCGAGGATTTCGAATGATATACTAGACTGCACGAAATGTGGCTAGAGGTTAAAACAACTTAGGAAAGGTGAACAAATCCTTTATCGAGATTCAAGAAAAGATTCCCAAATGGTTCAAAAGATAAGTTGTATAAGGTCAAATAGTCACGGTTAAGGCAGCCATCGTTAACACAAATTGAGTGGTCATTTGGGGTCCACATGTAGGTGAAACAAGGGAAGGATAGTGAATAATATTTAAACAAATGTCATTGGAACTGATCCAGTATAATCAGATTCTAATAAAAGAGATGTTAGACAAAAGGGGCAGCCAAACTAGATATTTACCCTGAAGTTACGTTGACCTAACGTACTGCAATTCAAGTATTCAAATCTACTTTCCTGGTAAAGATCTCAAGAGTGTACAAATAATTCACAAAATCACTGCAATAGATTGTTGTTTCAGAATCAAGAGAAAATGAACGATAGCAAAAGATTTATCAATGTCGAATGTTCGGAATGGGTAATTAACAAAGAATTAGTATCAAGTTTTACAAAAGAAGAGTTAGTTCAAGGATGATGGCTTGAATAGGAGGAAAATCAAATGCGAATATCGGTCATTATCGAGACATGAAAACTTGAGGACAATGGTATTTTCTCGGATTAAATTTCTTATATGGTTATCAACAAGACTTGGGTACATAAGGGTTACCGATGAACGACACTTGATGGTACCGTTGAAGACAGATGATATAAGAAGGAAGGACATACAAAAGAACTTCAAAAAGTTGACACAAGGGCTTGGGGTAAATGAGAAAAGAACTTATAAGGATGACGTTGCGGGGTTCTAACAATGGCTCTCAAGGTGATATCTGAAACTTCTCCTATTGCGTACTTCTGTCTATCCCCCTTAAAATAAAATAAGATAACTCGTTGCATGAATCTCTGATATTCGATCTTGATACTCTTACTTGTCCTTCGCATGTAGATTCCCTGCTGCTTCTGATCCCAGTAACGTCCTAACACGACTCGCTATAAAACTTAGACGTAATAGATTTTAGTTCTTATAATGTATAGATGATAATAATAATTAATACAACGCATCCTATAGAGGTTTAACGCGACAAAATGCATGATTTTTCATAACTCAAGGCCTAAAGGTTCACTAAACCTAGGCTTTGATACCAACTGTGACGCCCCGTTCTCCGGGCATATCGGGACATACATTAATATAAATAAAGGGATATTCTAGCAACTTATTCATATTTATATAACTTAAATATTATATCAAAAAGGAGTTTGAACTGATTAAAAGTACATAACGATTATAATTTTACCAAGGATTTTCAAAATGCTACATGAGTTGTAGGAAAACTAAACAAAAGAACAAAAATAGAGGTCTCGAATCCTCAGAATGCAACAGTGGGGTCCACATGCTCCTGGAACTCATCCTGCTCTTCGAATTCTTCTTCTTCCTCTGGGACGGCTTCCTCCAAATACTCTTTCTCACCTGTGGCACCAATACCATGAGCCAAAACCCAGTAAAAAAAACACTCTAAACCTTTTATCCAAGCTCACGGCACAAAATTTATCACAACGCATGCCAAATAACCCTTAAACACGCTTTAAAGTCAATGAGACAGACAAATTTATAACATGGTAGCAGATAAGTCAATAAACATACGTATAGGATGTCGTGTATGCAATGCAAATATCAAACCCGACATACACCCAGATCATAACAGAAATTCCACACTAAGAAATTCTAAGGGACAGACTTTTATGGATAAATTGCACACTAAAGCAATCATTACTTCGCGTTGCGAGCAGTAAATCCTTCTCCTAGCTACATGCCACAGTTGTTTTACTGTGAAATTTACAACAGTGTGGGGTTTGGGTTGAACCTAAACACTCCCACCTTAAGAAGCATGATGCCTTCGCACTAGTATCAACTCCAAAGTCCAAACTATCAATAATAGCATGCCATCAAAACCATAATACTAGTGACAAACTCATGGTGTCCAACAATATCCATGATAAACCATTTCAAACACCAGGGATGCACTCAAGGTGTATAAACTAAATCTGTAACATCGGAGATGCACCCAGGGTGTATAAGGGAAATACATTCCATAATATTTACAAAAATGGTAACCTGAGACGCCCTAGACTTAGAACCAAAAAGGACAATTCAATACAGCCCATCTCAATAACGATTTACACAGATGGACTCCAATATGCTAGGATGCAAGTGACAATGTCTATGATGTATAATATGAATCTCAAGTGCAACTATTTATAGTATGGTATCAACTAGTATGGCAAAGTTCATGGTACAATTCGCTAAACATAAGCACAACGGTGTAAAGCGCAAGTTCAATTCTCAAGATACAATTCAAATTTGATGGCATGAGATCTAATCATCGTACATTCACTTAAAAACACTAATCAACTAATTCAAATCAATCATCATATAAAACTCAGGTCTCACAACAAAAGGTACTCAAACGTACACATAGCAACTTTAAGGGCTAAGTTCGAGTATTGAAATTAAAGGGTCGGTAGGGTTTTGGGGCATCTAGGTTTACAATCAAGTTATGATTTTTAAACACCATTTAGATAAAAATATTTTTTACAATTCTTATATTTAACACTAAGGCCAAAACTTAAGGCAAATGGGTGAAGAAAACATTCTAAACGAAAATGGTTCAGCACTTTTCTCAAAATTTTACCAAAAATACGCCTTCTCAATTTTGGGATATCAAATTAAGTCAAAATGAACCCATTCTTGGATATGTTCTAGTTTAACATATCCCTTACACGTCTCATAAAAGGTTCTAGGGGTGGTTGTTTGAGACAAATTGAAGATATAAGCCAATTTGTAAAATAGGTTCTGTTAGCCGCCAAACCCTTAGCAAAATCGATTTTAACAGAGAGTTTGAAACAGATTTGAGGGACTTTCCCGAGGTATCTAGGACTGATTTTTGGACAAAAAGTAGTTTAACATGTTACCAACAATATTCATATAGACCACTTTTGGAGTAGACCACTAAAAATAGGAGTTTTTGGCTATACAAAAATATGTGACAGAAGTATCTTTTAATGGATGAATCACAACAGAGAGTTTCAACGGGGTTTTGACCTATAAAATCTCAATATTTTGTGCTCATTTTTGGTGAATAGTTAGGTATATATGTTATCTATAACTTTTATATTTCGGCCAAAACTCGGATCTTATTGTAAACGAGGGGTTTTAGGTCGGTATTGTCGACTGATCTGAAAACAACACACTTTGATCGAATTGCAATGTCTCGAGTTCTACTCACTCAAATGAGTTGAAACAGACTTTGGATGAAAGATAACACAAAAATCTAAATTTGAATATAAAGAACATGCTTAGATCAATTTTTTACGTCGATTTATGGAGTTCCAAAGATCAAGGCAGAAACATTCAAGTTCTCAAAAATCAGGTTCTTATATGTTCAAGTCCGCTACTTATGATATGTCAAGGTTTTGTCACATTTCTTTGCATTCTTGTATTTTAGACATGAATACGAAGGTTCCAAAATACTTTGAATTTATCAAACTCAAAAATAACAACATACAACCACATCTCATATCATTCAAAAACATAACAACCCATATTTCTCAACTACAACGTCTTTTTGGTTTGTTTTTGGTTATTGATTTTTGAAGTGTTTAAAGAGATGAGTTGAGGAATATTTTGGTGATATTAGACATAAGGTTTAGAGGTTTCACTTACTTGTTTGAGGGCTCAAATGGTGGTAGGATGGAAGAACTTAGCTTTAGAGAACACTCATTAGTTTCTTAATTCCTTTCTTCCTTCTTTCTTTTTCTTTTTTCTCTCAACTCACCCAAACTCTTCAAGAACACTCCAAATCTGGTTTTTCTCCCCCTCTTGGTCGAATATAATGGAGGGAAACAGGGTGTTTGGCTTGCTTATATAGGAAAAAGACTAGAGAACCAAATGATTCACTTTAAGTAATTTTTTCTTCCATTTCACATGGGTGACAAGACATGGTGTTAGTTTTGAGAGATATAAATCAGATTTGGGGTAGGAAATTCGGCTGGGGTCCGTTTGGGAGAAAAAAAAAATGCTTTAAAAGTCAATTCGGCTGGGGTCACTTTGTG